>BJCM01203801.1:0-13446 GCA_018326385.1 Flaveria bidentis | reverse complement strand
GTTATATCAATTGATATTATGTAATGATACACGCATATATGAACATGTTATATAGGCTTGCAGTTGTTAAACATGTTCTGAATCATTAAAGGTTCAAGAATGTGTTTAACTAAGTAATCTGATTCAGTCGCACGACTGGACCATGCGAATGGGCCAATCGCACGACTGAACCTGACTAATGAATCAATCGTATGACTCAGTCACATAACTGAGCCAGTCTCTTGGCTCAGTCGTACGAATGAAGACTGTAACCTATAAATACAACTAAATTCGTGGAAAAACGGGAGATTTCGAGAATTCACAACCATAGCCGTCCAAGTTCGTCCAAAACGTCCCTTCCAAGTTCAGAGAACGTTTCTAATCATTCCTAGTCTATTCTTAACGTGTTCAAATCATTAGGTTTGATCGGATTAATGTTTTCCCTAATTGGATCGCCAATCAAATAGGATTCCGCACTATTTGATCTGGTTTCACGTTGAATCTGTTAGTACTCCGTACGCTGACGGTCCTAACAGATTTTGATTTGATATAATTTATTTTCTCTTATATGGGATTCATCCAAAATCATTGTTTCTTTAAAATTATCAGCAAGTTGTTGAGCATGGACTCTATATCTCTCAACTTCCTCAACATAATTTGATGAACATAACCTATCTCTTACCTTTCTTGGCATGGGTGGAACTTTGTTTTCCATATGAGCCATTAAACCTTGATTTTTTTCCATGATTTCCTTCTCATACATACTCTAGTTATAGGTTCCATCTTGAAGAATGATCAGCCTAGTTTCTTTAGAGTTACTTGTTCCTCATGATGTATTTATGGATAGTGGTGATGAGTTGGTCATTTGTGGTTGTCTGAAAGATCTTTGAGATGATGATGGTTGGGGAGACTGGTGTTGTTCTTGTTGTGTCAAGTTAGGATTTGATTGTTGATTATATTCTCTAGAGAAATGTCCATAGAGATTGCACTTGTAACATCGTACCTTTGGCTTATCAATACCAATCTTTGATGATTTACTTGTTGCTGCCAAAATTTTATTTCTCCTAAGATATTGTTTAGCTTTATATGCAATCATTTCCATTTGTCAGTGTAGATCCATCTACTTTACTATATCTAGATGTAGTTCTTCCAAGACATGCTGGCAATTGATAGAAGATGTTAAGAAGCTTCCCAGGTAAGCTTGAAAACTTAAACTGAAAGTTGCAACGGTTGCTTGTTGTTCTTTAGAATCCAGAACCACAGTGATAGGCTCTCCTGGGTTGTTATTTGATGAAGACTTTGCTGATGATGTAGATGTTTCTCTTCTATCATTAGTTCATCCTTTTTCTATTCCTAACTTACTTTGAGAAGATTTCTTTGAAGGTTTTGATGCATATAAACTTACTTCCTCTTTATCTTCACTCAAAGTACAAGAGTTGTCACTATTATTGTTGGAAATAAAGGCACTTCTAGCACTTTTTTGTGTCAGGACCGTGTACGTACGGAATACTAACATATTCTACGTTTATACCGAATCAAATAGTGCGGAATCCTATTTGATTGGCAATCCAATTAGTGAGAACAATTACCCGATCGATATATGATTGATACTAAACGTTATTAACGAGTAGAGATCGATCAGGATTGATCTATGAAGTTGGATAGGCTACCTTGGACGTTCTAGACGGCTAGGGTTCGTAAGAGTATCAAGTGTTTCGAATTCTCTTCAAGTGTTACGTTTTCCACGAATTGAGTGGTATTTATAGGTTATGAGTTTCCAATCGTGCGACTGAACCATTAGCATGGTTTAGTCGTGCGATTGAATCATGCGATTGATCCATACGCAAGACTAAAGGTTTAGTGGCGCGACTGAGTCAATCTTATGTCTCAATCGTGCGACTCATCCAGTCTCCTGGTTCAATCATGCGACTGGTCCATTAGCATGATGTATTCATGTATATGGTCCATTCGAATGAAGACTCATACAACTAATTTTGAACACATTTCTCAATCATTATTGACTAAGAACTATGCACAACAACCTCAAACCTATATAATAAGTTCATTATACTTTAACACACAATAATACTATGAAATATTAAACATTATAAACATCAACCCCAAATTATATTTCATTTAACCCATTCATTACATATGTGTAAGACATGAAAGACTTTTACATTAAGCACATAAACTAGGGACATATGTATAAATAAACTCCTCCTTGGACCTAGTTTACTCTATTGTCTGACATCCTTCATATGCTCTTTAAACTTCTTGTACTACTCCTCTCTTGTGCATCCTACGTGTATTTCAAACACAAATCAGAGCCGTGTCATATATTGGAATTTGAGGGCTTGTACAATATCCTGCGTGTCATAGAATAGTGGCCACTTGTATAGAGTGTAGACATCTTCAGCTAAGAAGTTGGTAAGCCACATTGGGTCAAATACCCTGATAGTTTCCATTCTGTCCTCTCTATTCAGAACTATGACCGCTTCTCCTATCCTCCAGTCATAATACCGCCATTTGAAATGTGGAGTGAAGTCCTAAGGCATTTTCCGTAAAGGAATCTTTGACATCGTGCGTGGAGGACTCCACTTCTGCATTGCGTTCGGCTTCCCAGATATAGGGTCAACTTCAGATCTATGGATATACCTCTTCGGTTGTTGAGGTATGAAGTTTACCCACCTGGTGTGGTATTCTTTCTTCAACGCAGCTTCAAACTAACCCGACATCTTCCTTGGATTTGAATACAATAGATCTAAGCATGCCAGTCGGTTGGGCTCAAAACCAGGAAGAGTCTTCAGATCATGAGGATATCTGAAGTACTCGATCCCCTTCTCTCTTTTTACTGCATAAAAGTTTAAGTCCTTAAAATAGACACATAATGATTTTGCCCGACACCTTCTTATGTTTTTTGACATTGTAGAGTTTGGTGTAGGAATTTTGCTTTGGAGTCATGGGCTGGGCTCTTATTTCAGCAAAACAAGCTGTCCATTCAGCCTTCTTGATATCAACATTTGCATCCAAGGCTTGGGCTTGGTTTTCATCCTTTTCCTTTCCCTTTTCCATTTCATCCAGCTTCTCGAATGTAGCACTGTCGAATGTATCACCCAAGTTGGGTATCACATTTCCCTCGCGGTCAGTGAACTCTAGATAATGTTCTGCTGTAACATCCTCAATCTCAATTTCATCAACTACCTGCAGCTCCTCATCACTTAAAACAACAAATTCTAGAGCATCTTTTACAATTTTGTCCGGATTGAGTCGGAACATCTCAGCTAGCTGCTCGTCGGTCAGATCATGTATAATTTCTCCTTCTTCGGGAGTGTAGCTCACTGACCTTCTAAAGATCCCTTGCAAATCAAGGATCATGGTGAATTGAGACTTGATTTACTGAAGGGGAGCAACATCATATTCATCCTACTGTGGAGTTTAATCTACTTGATTAGACATTAAGAATATCACACAAAATTCACTAGATAAAACATTTAAGCATAAATAAACATAATTGAACATTAATTGCATTTGTGTAGCATATCATTCAAGTACAAAAGTTTTAAATACATAAATATCTAGTATTTACTTTTGTCTTGCTCCTTTGATTCTTCTGCTTGAGGAGCTTAAGAGAGGCTCCTTGATCTTGTCTATGTTTGGTACACCTCGCTTGAGCTTGAGGAGAGGCTGATGCAACAACATCACCTTCATGATCATCATCATCTTCTCGATCTTTTCCACTCGATCCACCCTCTCCAACCTCCTCCTTAGAGTCATCTTCATCCTCATCATCATCATCATCATCATCATAATCAGCATCACCGTCCTTGATCTTTAGAGGCTCACTCTTTGATCCTTTAAGCTTTAGAAGTATCATTTTGTTCTTCTTCTCAAGCTCCTCAATCCTTTTCACCGAAGCCAACACCACCTCATTTTAACTAGTAAGTGCATGGTGGGCTCGACTTAGAGCTCTCTCATACCCGTCACTCTTCTCACTGAGCTCCCTGATCTCCTGAGCTTGAGCTGCATTCACCTCCATCAGTTGGTTGAGTTGTGCACCTCTTTGCTCATCTATGGAAAGTAGCCTTAGAACAATTCGATTGAGGTTGGCTAGTTGTTCCTCTAACCCAATATGGGGTTGTGAGGGTCCACCTGTGAATGGAGAATATGTGGATGGACCTGCTTGATGAGAAGTGGTGGTAGTAGTGGATGTGGTGAATATGGGAGGTGGAATGTGTGTGGGCTGTGGTGGAATGGTTGTGGTAGTGGTGGTGGGATGAGAGATAGTAGTTGTGGGTGGAGTAGTGGGGGTAGTGGTGGTAGGAGGTGTGGTAGTGGTGGGAGATGTGGTAGAGGTTGTGGGAGTAGTGATTAGGGTGATCCTCTGCCTCTTGCTCTTGCCAAGTGCCCGAATAGTCTCCTAACAAGGGGCTTCACCTGCTTCCCCTTGTATACTTTCATCCTACCCAAGGTGGAATCATCTATCACCTCGAGTACCACGACATCTTCTTTCTCCTTTTTCAAAGACGGAAGCTTCTCATCAATAATAAGCTGTAAGAACCGATGGTACATGCAAAAACCCTCCTTACCCTTAGCCTTTAGGTTCTCTATCAAGTAGAGAATATCATGTTGGAGAAGCTGAAAGGATGGTTCAGCACCAGTGCAACGTATGCATTTCATATTTGGTCAGATAAATCATCAAACCCTCCTCTCCTTGATGTTATGCACTTCAGAATGACATAGGTCAGGTACTTGAACTTGGGATACAGGTTGCTTTTGTTGAGCACACCTGAGTTGATGTCCTTAGTGTACATCCGTAAAAAAACAACCCCTTACAGTCAGAGGATGTAACTTGGTCAGGTGGGCATCATCATCACCCAGATCCAGTACCCATCTTAGATCAGCTGCAGTAACTTCGATCTCTTGACCAAAAATGGAGCTCCGTATATAGTAAGGCTTAGCAAATCTGTCAACCGAATCACCTTCTCAGAAGACCTGCTATAGAGACCGGTAGGGAGTGCAAGGAGTAGATATTGCTTTATAGATCATCGACCTCCTCATAAAAGTAATAATCCCAGCAAACTCAGTAGCATTCCTAGTGGTCGCATCCAAGTGAGCAAAGATGTGGTGCTTGATGTTGATAGTCTACCTATCAGCCATGTTGCTATAACACAAGACACATAAACATTAGATTTGTGCATAACAGCTCTGTTCGACACTTTAAATTCTAATCATAGTCAAAACTTGATGTTAAACGTTGTGTTTTGGCTCATTAGAGTCACAACCACTCAAAATAACACCTAATGTTCTTTAAATCAACGATTATGTATATTTAGGTGGTTTATTTTGAAAATTTTGTCTAAGTTCTTGTTTTGAATGATTTCGGTAATTAGGGTTTTATTAAACGGGACATTGAACTCGATTTTGGTCTCACGTTACCTGTAGATGCAGAAAGTAAACGTTAGAATCACAATCAAGATGTTAAATCAATCAAATAAAATTTGGGCAGAGTCTCGGTACTTTCGGGCGACTAAGGGCGATTGAGGGGTGATGGGAACATGGGACCAACTCCCCGCTATTTATACTAAGTTAACATTCAGTCGTGTGACTGGGCCCATTCGCATGCTTCATTCGTGCGACTGGGGTTCAGTCGTGCAACTGGCTCATACGGCCTCATCCATTCATGCGATTGGTCCATTTTGGTGATCCAATTGCATGCTTTGCTCCATGCTTATGATCCAATCATACGACTGGTCCATACTTATGGTTCAATCGTACGATTGCCCCATACTTATGCTTTTCACCATACACACTTTCAAACCCTTAAAAAACATTACCATTTGATAAACATTATGACCTTCTAACACCATTTGATCACCTCAGACGTGATCCTTTTAATTTTAAAAACATTTTGGTCACCTCAGATGTGACCCCTTTTGAGTGAGTGATTCATAGATTATGACGAGTTGTAGAGTCCGACATCTACGTAACAAATTACTAGAAAACAAAATTGAAAACACTTTGAAATTTAAAAACAAATCATGACATATATTTGTCTTTTTGAATTGAGATGGAATTAAACCTATTAGAGTATATCTAACCGATTTTACTTCCTAGACAGCATAGCTTCAAAGTAATTTTTATCATTTCTGGTATGATTCATTATGGAATCATACAGGTATGTCAGAATCATTTGGGACATTTTAATAAGCCATTTTGATGCTAGATTCTTGTTTTGACCGAGAGTCAATAGCAGTTTTAGGAAATCATACTAGAGCTATAAGATGCACACAATGATTTTTGACTTTCAAGAACTGTAGCTCACGATGATTGTTATTATACTTGTCCTCTTAAATTCATACATAGATTTTTGACATATATTGGTGATGAGTTAAGGTTTAATTATTTCAACAAGCATTTGTGGATCCCACTCTTATGTGGTAATCAACATTCCTCAGGAAAATTTTGAGCGGTCTACAGGTATTTTCAAGAACAAACTATACTAAGAGATTTCAAAGAGATTCCAAGCCTTAGGTAAGTACCATCACATAGCGGAGAGGCGCAAACAACAATGAATTCTAGAATATTTAGGTTATTCTTATCCTCAGGTCAGTGCCACCGCGCAGCAGAGAGACACACAACCAATCATCTTGTTTGAGTATTTATTTTCTTTTTGCATATAACAGACCAACAACATAAGTTATTAGTTTGATTGCATTTAGCATTTTTCCATGTGCTTTGCTCATTTTTATGGTCGTCCGCACACATTTATGGCGTTTATTTTGCTCTTCACCCCTTATTGGAACTGCGTTGATTGTGTTAACCAGGGATAAGATCGGAACCCACAGTAAGTTGAACAATTAGTTTGACTTTTAAACCACCAATGAGGTCTACTCATCTATCGTGTTGAATCTACCGACACATCATATAATGAACTAGCAACCTGTAGGTCTACTATCTCTATGTTACCTCATTAGCATACTAGTTTTACTATCATTTTTCCTTTTATTTTGCTTAGACTTCTCAAACTTATACTTTGAATTTTTCATCTTAATCATTTAAAATCTTTTAAAGTCCCAAACAATATGTTCCCTATGTACTATTATTTTCCATAAACATTGAATCAGAATCACAGATTTGATTTCATTTCTTTTAGCTAAGCTGTCCTCCTCCCTCATTTTTTATTTTTGTTTATATCTTTTTAAGGAATGAAATACTGCACGAATTTAATACTAATCTAACCTATTCTCCCCCTAAAATTCTAAAACCGAAAATATTTTTGTGTTTTTTAGATTTTTAATAGACAGAAAAATAAGTAAAATAAAATAAAATAAAATAAAATAAAATAAAATAAAATAATTAACTACAGAAGTCAGACTACGAACTCTCGTCTTCTGGAATCACTTCAATTTTCTTTTTCACATCATTGACCTCTAACAGATATAAAAACCTAGGTTTATCAAATGCTTCATTGTAGAGGTCGGCGCGTTGAATTTTAACCACATCGATTAATTGCTTTTCAAAACAATCACGTGTAAAGTGATACTTAATACCGATATGTTTAGTTTTAGGGTGTTGGACCGGATTTTTTGTTACAACAATAGTAGCAGAATTATCAACAAAAATTAGAGTATTAGAAAATTTCAAACCGTAGTCATGCATTTTCTGTTGAATCCAGATGATTTGTGAACAGCAACTTGCAGCAGCAACATATTTAGTTTCACATGTTGACAAAGCAACGAAGGTCTCTTCTTACACTGCTAGGTGACTAACCGTCTACCAAAGAACTGACATCCCGCTGATGTTGACTTATAATTCATATTTCAACCGCCATAATCTGAGTCACTATACACTGTAAGCTTAAAGTCATCGTCATGAGGATACCACAACCCGAGTGTTGGAGTACTGTTCAAATAATGAAAAATCCTTTTGACTCCTATGAGATTGTTGACTTTTGGTTTTGCCTGATATCTAGAACAAAGACACGTCGCGTACATGATATCAGGTTGTCAGACTGTGAGGTACATGAGAGATCCGATCATTCATCTGTACATTCTAGCATCAACCAGATCACCATTTTTTCGGGTGCCACGTTATGGTTTGCGGCAAATGGAGTTCCAGCTGCAGAAGAATTCTCCATATCGAGCTGACTGAGGATATCGCCTACATACTTGGTCTGATGTAGAAATATTCCATTTGGTGTCTGATCCACCTATAACCCAAGAAAAATCATTATCTCCCCTATGGCACTCAGCTCAAATTTTGCTTTCATTACAGATTCAAATTTTTTACATAACTCATCGTTTTTTGAACCGAAGATTATGTCATCAACATAAATCTATACCAGCAGTAAGTCACCATCTTTATCTTTGATGAATAGTGTACATTCAATAACACCTATGCAAAAACCATGTTTCACCAGATGAATTGAGAGTTTTTCATACCATGCTCTAGGGGCTTGATGGAGCCCGTAGAGAGCCTTATCCAGCTTGTAAACTTCGTCTCGATGATATGGATCCTCAAATCCTTTGGGTTGACTGACATACACTATCTCATGGATTTCACCATGAAGGAACGCAATCTTGACATCTAGTTGATAGACTTTGATCTACATGTAGGATGCATAAGCTAGAAATATATGAATTGCTTCCATCCTTGCCACTAGTGCAAACACTTTATTGTAATCTATGCCTTCGACTTGTCAAAATCCTTGAACTACAAGTCGGGCTTTATTTCTGATTATTACCCCTTGGTCATCTTTCTTGCATTTCAATACCCATTTAGTGCCAATCACCTTAGTAACTTTTGGTTTGTCCACAAGGGTCCACACTCCTAATTTCTTGAACTATAGGAGTTCTTGTTGCATTGCACTGACCCATGCCTCATCGTTTAACGCTTCACTAACGTATTTTGGCTCAAATTGAGACACAAAACATCGATATGCTCCATCGTGAAGGTATCCATTTCCCATTACCGAGGCATAATCAGTTGTGTATAGGTGATTTCTAGTCTGTAATATCGATCTAACATCCCCAATGATATTGTCCAAGGGATAAATGTTTATTCATGATCCTAAAGTTCTTGGAACAGCCACCTCATGATCCAGATTGTTAAATTCATGTTTAGGATCTGTAGATGTTGGAGTATTAGGTTCCGAAATGTCAGAGGCATCAGGATTTGATGCTTGTGTACTTTCATTGGTAGGAACCTGTTCCTCCTGGTCCTCATTAGCAGTTTCAACTACCTTATCATCAGTTGAAGACTCACTCACTTCAAGCACTCCCTCTGAAGAGTTAGAGGAATCATCTAATGGACCTGTTCATGTCAAGTCTGGTGGAGTGTTAAGAGCATCATACATCATTCTAGCAGACAGCTAATTATCAGTATGAGAAAGCGATAGATTGAAGGAATTAAAGAAACCATCATAGTCAAAGAAGAATGAGGGTCCTTTCCAAGTTGGGGGTGGTGTATCTTTGAACATCAATGTTGCACCTCAAATCTACCTGAACCGTTGAGTTATTGTAAACTCTCTTGTCTGGTATGCTGTATCCGAGAAATATCCCTTCTTCTGTCTTCTCGTTGAACTTCCCAGACTGAGTTTTCTTCAGCAGCGTACATGGTGCACCAAATGGTTCAAGATACTCTAGGTTAGGTTTACATCGCTGGAGTAGTTTATAACACGTTTTCCCATGTCACTTGACCACCAAGACTCGATTGAGCGTGTAACACGCATTTGCCACTGCCTCATTCCAAAATTGGATAGGCAGTTTCGAGTCGGCTAGCATCATTCTTGCTATCTTTATCAAGCTCCGATTCTTTCGCTCAACAACTCCATTCATCTGTAGTATGTAGGCAGACGTAAATTGATGTACAATTCCTTTCTCTTTATAGAACGCCTCCATCCACTAGTTCTTGAACTCTGTGCCATTGTCTGATCCAATCTGTCTAACTTTCAACTTGTAGAGTGATTCCAATGTAGTTACCAGATGTTTAAATGATTCAAAAGATTCTTATTTGGCATTCAAAAACATCACCAAGAGAATCTTGAGTAATCATCTGTTACTACATAGTAGTACAAATCACCAGCAATACTTTTAGTGCTGATAGGACCAAACAGATCCATGTGTAGAAGCTCGAGAGGCATATCTATATAGTAAACTGTCTTTGCCTTATGAGCATTCTTGGTCTGCTTCCCTTTCTTGCAAGCTATGTAGAAGTCTGGAAGCTGAAAGTTCTTAACATTTACAGTATTTACTAGATCATTCTGAATCAAGTGATTCATCTTTCTAGGATTGATGTCTCCCATTCTCCTATGCCAGGAGATTGAGTCCCTCTTTATTACCATTCATAAGAAGCATTGAACTGTGTGATCAGTAGGGGATGTTTTTTATAGATCCAAGACATATAAACCGATATATTTTGAAGCTGACACTAAGACGTTGTCCTCCGGGATAATGTAATCCTTTTTCAGCACGCATCACTTCTTGTTGTCAAACACAAGTTTGAATCCTTTATCACAGATCTGGGAGACTAAAACCAAGTTGTTATGTAGTTGTTGAACGAAGTTGACCTTATCAAACTTGACTTTCTGGTTTCTCACTTCACCCTCAGCAGTGATATATCCTCTTTTATCCCAGCAAATGATACATGTCCTCCTTTAATTTGTTTGACATTTAAGAGGAGAGACAAGTTCCCGGTCATGTGCCTAGATGCCTCACTATCAATAATCAGGTATTTGTGATAGCACTGTAACGGACACCCTGCACATTCAAAGGAAATAATCAGTTTAGGTTTGGGGCCCAAGCCTTAACTGGCTTGGATGATCTAGAGGAATCACACATCATAAGGTCAACCCACTGTCCACTTGAGGATGAGGGCATGTCATTCTTCTTATTAATCTCATTATTAGACAACTTGTTTGACTTTTCTTTCCATAAGCCAGTTTTGTGTAAGGCCATTTTGTGATAAACAGATGACTGGCTTAGAGTTTGAACTTTAGGTTCATTAGTTCTCTTAGGAGGAGTAATAGAACTCCTTTTAGAAGAACTTTGTTTTGTATCATAAAGTTCAATTTTCTTTCGGGAGTCTAATTATAAGGACAATTTGAAGAAATATATCCTTTTTTTCCACAACTGTAACATGATCATCCTTCCACATGTTGAGGAAACTGTTTATGTGGGGTTGAGTGTGATACAGGTGCGACATGAGTCTGGTTGGGTTTAGTCACTTTCTTTAAAAAATTTAATTTTTTGATCATTTTTAACATCATTAGCCTTTAGTTTATTTGGACTTTGACGTGTAACACAGGTTTGGTTAGGTGGTTTAGTCATTTTTGATTCTGAAGAAGACATGTGTGAACCTAACTTTACCTTAGCCTTTTCAAATTTATCATCCAAATTAAGAGTAGGCATCTTTCCTTTTGATTCCACAATAGACTCCTTCTGTTAAGTGATAGAGTTCACCGGTTTACCCATGGAATCAGGATCACTAACCAAAGGAGTGGACACCACATGATGCTTTATTGGCTTGTTATTTACAGGTCTACATTTTTTATTTAAAAGGATCTCATGTGGTGGTGGAACTACTTTGTAACCCAACCCTTCCCCATTATTACATTTCACTATGTGTTGAACTATGTGAGAAGAGCTGGTCCAACTATGCAGTTTTTATTTTAATCAATTAACTTCGACTTCTAAAACTGCTTTTTCTTTGTTTGTTTCTTCCAAAGAGTTTAAATAAAACTTTATATCATTTTCTTGATTGAAAGCAACAACCTCGGTTTCCCATAGCTGTTTACCCAGAAGTTCTATTTTTTCTTTGTAACTGCACTCATTTCATTTTTAAAATTTGGTTAGCTTCAGTGCACAATTGTAAATAATTTACCAAGTTATCATTATGGTCTAATAACCTAGCAAATTTCAAATCAATGCTTTCTCTAAATTTTCACATTCATTACAAGCATAGTGTATTCCCTCTTCTTGTATATGATGCATAAGCCAGGAACACTCTTATGGCTTCAATTCTTGCAACTGGTGCAAAAACTTCATCATAGTGTATTCCCTCTTCTTGTGTGTATCCTTGTATAATCAACTTGCTTTATTTCTTACAATGATTCCTCTATCATCCAGTTTGTTTTTGTAAAGCCACCTTGTACCAATAGGATGTTAGCCTTCTAGTAAATCAACTAAAGACCATACTTTTTGTTTTCTAAATTGTTGTAGTTCTTCTTGCATAGCTTCAATCCAACTATTGTCCTTTAAAGCAGCAATGATGTAACACCCGGTTATTTAAAAAGACAAGAAATAAAGAATAAAAAGAAAGAAAAACAATTAAGTCCAAATGGAGGGACTAAAAGTGTCCAAAAGGACAAATTTTTGAAAGAAGTTAGTGTAAAGGTGGGCATGGCGTCCTACCCTCATTTCACATCACCATTTCTTTGGTTTAAAGAGAGAGAGTAGAGAAACTCTAAGCTGATGAAGAAGAATAAGAAGTGAACGAATTCAAGGTAAGAATTCCTGGTTTTTAGGTGTTTATGACGGGTTTTATCTCGGTTATATGTTTATGTGCTTATGTGTTTGTGTACGTGCTAGGGTGTGTGTGTTTGGTGGTGTTTTAAGGTGCTTGAACTCAATTGCAAAGGTTTAGAAAGGAAGATATACCCAAGTTGCACAAGGTGAGTTCTAGACCCTGGTTTCTACTTGTTTTAAACATCTTTGGCGTTGAAAATGTATTAAACTGGTTTTTACAAAGTTTATGTATGTTACCCGTATGTATTATACATGTTGAATGTTGATTCTTGAATGTTCATAGGTTATTCATGTGTAGAATAGCCAATTTAAGCTTAGGATAGATGGGTTTGAAGATTGGGTTTGAAAACATGCAAGAAACATGATATACAGAAGGTTCATACGCCTGAAAATGCCATAGAAGGATTTAAGTGTAACTCATGCGCCTGAACAGTAGCCCATGCGTCCAAAATTGCCTTAGAAATGTTGCCCATGCACCTGAATAGTGGTCCATGCGCCTAGAAATGATAGTCGGACGACAAAGTGTAGGGCCATGCACCCCAATAGTTTCCATGCGCCCAAGAGGCCCATGCGCCTAAGTGTTCATACGCCCCAATAGTGCCCATGCGCCTGAATAGTTCATGCGCCTAAGTGTTGGCTGATACTCCTATATAGTAATGAAACACCCAAACAGGGCTCATGCGCCCAAATAGTGCCCATGCGCCTAAGCACTTAGAAATTTCTATAGAATTTTCAGGGAGTCTGTGTTTTTAGGGTTTGACCGAGGTTGACTAGGGTTTATTAATGATGATGTTTCATGCATGATATGATTGCCTTATGATTGTTCCTTATTATTATTATTGCTAATATTATTATTACTTATAGTGTGTGACTTTACGTGGTATGTTTATTATCGTAACGTAAAGTATATTGTAATAATAAAGATAAAGAGCAATAAAGA
>BJCM01203717.1:0-15101 GCA_018326385.1 Flaveria bidentis | reverse complement strand
TTCGGGTATATTTAGCAATGATTAGCTGGAATCAATTATCATAATTCTAGAGGCAATTGTGCCACAATTCTAGGATCAGCTACTTTGCAATTCTTATTATAAATAGGCAGACTAGTTAGGTGTTTTAGGATCTCATTATTGTTTTTCACTATCACTATTGTAATTGGAGTCCTTGCCCCTCTCGAATCGGGCCTTATCTTTTCTATTGGAATAAAAACTAGTCTGCAATCGTTTCTTATTTCTTTGTTCCTATCACTTACCCATATCAACTCGCACAAACTAACAGTCATAGCCATGTACTCACATCAGTCAGTTGTAGACCTAGCCACCGTATCTTTTTACATGCTATGCTAACTTGCCTGAATTCCTGAACCATAACCCCTTTCCAAGGATCATTTAATAACAAAGAATTTTGTGAACTGCATCTATGATGCTTATCATACCATGCACATATCAACTCACCACACTCATGCATGTACCCTCGCATGAACTTGCAATTTCAATCCTTGGTGCTTCAACTTTTATAGATCTATTTTCTCAAATTCCACTCCTAGTTTCTTTTTTTCGTGATACGAATTTTAGATTGCAAGTAACATTGTACGACTTCATTACAATGTTTGTAAGGGCCAACCTATAAAAACCATACCCTCGTAGATTGTTTTAACCCATAGTCCCATACAAAGACTTCTTTATCATGACTACTTTACCAACTATATTAGAAGTAACAACAAAATCTCCGGTCCACAACGGAACATCTTAGTGGTTAAGTAATATGCCTTACAACCAGAAGGTTGGGAGTTCAAATCATGCAGGGTTTAGGTTGTGGTGTATTGATCCTAGGAAAACTAGAATTGTTGATAAAATAGGTAGAATAAACACATCTACCTTTTTGAGGTCTCGACGCAAAAAGGCATTGTTGATATCTAGCTAACGTATGGCAACGTGTGAGACTATGTTGTACTTATTTTTGTTACATTAGCACATGTTTCTCCATAATCAATGCCATAAGACTATAGTCTTTAGCAAACCAATCTAACTTTGTATCTATAATTTGCTTAGTTGTAGACACCCACTAACATCCAACCGTACGCTTCCCCATCCGCAAAAGGTACCAACTCTCACGTTCTTCCAATCCTCGAGTTCCTTTTTTAAGGAACTTAACCACGTGGGATCTTGCTTAGCTATATATCAAATGCGACGTAGTAAATAATGACTTGTATGTAGAACGGAAGCATATGAGATGTAGTTTGCAATGTCAATCTCCTAATTACCAAAATTACCAACATTAACTCTAAAGGAGCTTCGCAAATGGTAAAAAGCATCTTATATTGTTACCTCTACACTCTGGTGAGTTCACCCAAGACGAGAATTTGGACATTAGTGTTTGTAGGAAATGGCACACACACTTAAGACAGCTCATGTTGTTGTACTTGTCTCCTTGTGTATACTCTCACTGTCCCCACCTAACGCTTAAGGCACCACTACTTGACAATCTACCACTATTTTTATGTGACTTCAAGGGAAATAGGATCATCTTAACCATGATGTCCCAATTTTTAATCTCCTCCTCACTACTAGCATGAGTAGAGCTATTGCTAAAAAAGAACTTAGCTTCGTCTTTTCCTTGTAAAAAGGTTTTAAAAAGTCACATTCGTATTCACACACTTCAACTGGACACCAATACTTATATCCTTTTTCAACTACTCACATAATGCAACTCAGATCTTGTTCTTCTATACACCTATGGGTGTAATGGATGTTCTTTACGATACTTGTTGAGAATGGCGTAAGGAAAATCACAATGGAATATATATGTGAAAAATTGATTTTTGGAGCTTAAGTAGCCAACAAAGATATATTTAACTTGTTTGCTCATCATCAACCTAGGATCTCTTACACAACATGTGCGGCTAAACACTATTGGTGGAGTAACAAAGACATTCAAACCTAAAAGGACATCCGACACGGTGTCTTCATCCTTTATAATTTTTACGGAATCCTATGGATCTAAATAATAGATGGTGTCATAATAGCCTCAATGACTCGATCTATAAAACTAAGGTGCATGCATTATTCAAATTGACAAGTGTGCCTCCTCTAGAAGATGCATATGCTTACGTTCAGCCACCCCCATCAATTCTAAGCAAAGATTTTATGGGCATGTGGTTTGATGAATTCTACGCCAATGATGAAAGTCGCAAATTTCTTGTTCGAGTAATCTTCACGTATAATCTTGCACTCCAAACTAAGTCTTCACACAAGCGAAGAAAACTTGAAAACATTTATAAACCTCATATTTTTGCTCTATCATGTAGACCCAGCCATACGTGAATAAGAAATCAATTGAAATAACAAACTATTAAAAACCACTAATGCAGGGCATTGTGCCCAAACATTTAAAGAACAAGTGTAATGAAAGAATATACTTCGAAGACCATACATTTTATAAGTAAAACGAATATATTTTCAAAGTTCATTACCATTACAAAACAATAGTCGTATATCTATTTTCTTCATTATCTTAGATTTTAACTAAATAAAAAATGCTCATGTGACGTAACTAGATGCACTTGAGTGTATGATCCAATCAACAAAAGTTTTAATGGATGCAAGAGCTCGAACCTATGTACCTTTATAACTTATAAGCATGAACATAACCAATAATGTTACCAAAGAATGTAGTATTATCTAGATCCCGAGTGGTGTGCCCCATCCTGTTAGGATTCTCACTTGGATGATGTGGTTTCTCCAATATGTTAGTTTCACTCTAATTACCCAAGCATTAGACTTTTTTATGAGATCTAAACAACAATATGCTGGGACTCCTTTATGACACTTATGTGAAAAACCCTTTGGCCACCATAACCCTCCTTGACAAAAGATACCTCTCTATCCTTTACTCCATCTACTACCACCACTATTGCGAGGATAAGGTAATTAAAGTTGTAATTTATGTTGTCAAAGGCACAAAGGCGCTCAACCAAGTGCCCAAACAAAAGAGTTGAGGCACAACTATATCACCTTGTGTTTATCATGGCGCTTAAGCAAGGTGTCCAGCCATATTTCAACTCAAACTACTATGAGACATCTAGAAACGACATGGAACATGTCTAAACTAGCCTAAAACTTGTCTAAAACCTCTTAAAATGGCTTATAAAATATTGTCTTGCTTAAAAAGACCTTTGTTTTTTGTGCACCACATGCTTAGGTAACAAGCTCACCCTTTTGTTCCTTACAGTGCGTCTGGTGCCTTTGACTACCTAGCCTGAGATTCCCTTTCTTTCCATAATTATAGCATTCTTTATATCTTTAATGTGATCCTTGAGAACCACTAATGTTGAGTGGATAACAACTCAGGTTTCATCTGTCGTCATTTATTGTCTAATGTCCTCTTATTATATCGATGCAATAGCTCCATCGAAGACCAAACAAGAAGCAGATGATGCATTTTTCTTTCCCCTCAAACTTTAGTGTAGTCCCTTAAGAACGATTGAATATCACAGTGGTTCAATCTCCCAACAAGTGATGTATCTCTACTATATACCAATAAACTCTCTTCCCCCGTGTATAGTTTTATCAATATTCTCTGCTTCCACCATCATCATGCTTTGACTGAGTACATTCCGTCCGTTATTTCTCACACATCAATTGCTTTTGAGATAGATCACTACCATCCCAACTATTATTAGAGGCACATAAAATATCCAAAAAACCACCATAGAATTTGTGTTACTCCATATATCTTGGCACTCATCTTAAACTCTGACTCAATGCACTCTCTTCGCATATTTTTCCAATTCTTTGATAAAAAATAAACGCCCTCCAAGACCCAAGTTTGATACCATTAACCATATCCACAACATTACATTGTATTAGCATCGATGCAGCCACAATTGACTTGCTAGAAATAGCTTGGTCTAGCATACAAACCCAAGGCATCCCTTTCAGGATCCCCTTCACTTTCAGACTTCAAATCTTCGTAACTGACTACAATTTCTCAAATCAAACAAGAAACAAGGTCAACTAGGACTCAAAAACACATTATGTGCTTACTACTGTCTACTAGAGTAGCATATACATTTTGCCGAAGGAAGCGAGCAAGGTAATTGACCAGATCCTCAGATCTTTCCTCTAGCATGGTACACTTGGGATCTCTAAGGCTGCCAAGGTGTCTTAGGATGTGATCTACCTCCCAAGAAAGGAGTACAACTCAGACTTTCTCCATTCCTCTATACATCCTCCTATTAACATACCTTTAGAACATTGAATCCCTTCCCAACTTTACTGTGTGCCCCTCTTTTGTATAAACATTTAACAAATTAACAAATCAACATAATATATCTAAATAACTCAACAATCTTGCCCTTCTTGATTGATCTTTACACCAAATCAACGTTACTTGCTTAAACATGTGTGGTTTGAGAATAACGACTCTTTTAAACAATCCGCACACAATGGATAACAAAAAGGGAAAAACTATCTATCTAGTCAAAGGCACAAATGCTGCACATGACGAGGCGAGACCAAGGTAAATCGCCTTGAGCCGGGGAAAGAGCAATCTAAACTGGTAAAAACCAATTTGAAATGGTTACTTGGTTAAGTTTCTTCTCTTTTTGCAACGGTGGCTACTACTTTTGTTTGTATTCTAGAACCTATGGATCTTCAACTTTTGTAACACTAACATCCGGTTGAGGGGAGATGGATTAAAAGATAGGGAGGAATGCTAAGCTACACAAAGTAGGGAACCTTCATTGTGGCAGCATAATAATTGTACACATTTATTTATGGTAATGTTAGAAAAGATATATATTTAAGAACCAAAAGATATTATAAATTGTTTTTAGGTGTTTGTATGTGTGCAGTGGAGTTAGAAAGAAACTAAACTATGATCGAGGGCCAAAAAGAGTAACTAAAGGCAAAAAAACTAGAAAGTGAACTAAAAACAGGTAAAAGAAAGTAGAAAATCACAAACCTCATTGTAAGTAGTTCTTCCCTTGCTCTCCACTTTCTCGCACACTATGAAATTCGAGATAAAGTCAACATTAATCATAACAAAAAATGTCAGAGAACCCAATATAAGAAACAGCCCACTCCACAAAATATTAGTATTGTGTCATGCTTGCTAATATCTCCATATGAAATGCATGTGTGAGGTGTCAAAAACAATTATTATTTTGAATAAGTAATGTCCTATCTCACATGATGGGAAAAAAAAGTTACAAACCTTTCATGCTAAACTGTCTCAGACCTCTACCATTTTTATCCCCTCCAGTTGCACGTGGAGCTCTTTTCTTCTTCGTATTACTGTATAGAGATGTCAACCACTTAACTACCAACTTGTTAAGCCTTAGTGTAAACATTTAATTAACTGAGGAAACAATAAACATACACTGTTTGATGTTCCTATAACAATTATACGTATAAGAACTATCAGC
Source organism: Flaveria bidentis (assembly GCA_018326385.1). NCBI lineage: Eukaryota > Viridiplantae > Streptophyta > Magnoliopsida > Asterales > Asteraceae > Flaveria > Flaveria bidentis. The sequence goes on along the minus strand of BJCM01203717.1, from coordinate 9,666 downwards.
GTTCTTGTGGAGAATAGATAACATATGCTAAGCAAATGCAACTTTCCTGTTCCTTTCGTCAACTAGATTCTCTCAGCAGCATAACAATGCACAGATTTGAGCCGTAAACAATTACATTTGATAACATAAACGCACCCGATATCTTTATTGTCTATACTCAACCTTCCATGACCGTTCTCGTCTACCATCAAAAGTTGAAAAGTAACTTCATCTATCGACAGTATCACCACTAATTCAGCCTCTAAGAGCACAAACACATTTCTTGAACAATAAAAAATCACAATTTCAACTGACACAGCAACAACCTACACAAACTGTAAATTTTGAGGCTTACAAAATCAGCATTCCACACATACCCACAAGAAAGTTTTACTCTCTAAATCCCCAAATAGAATTGGGCTAACATTTTCAAGTTTGATATCAAACCACACCAAATTAACATGGAATAAAGCTACAAATTATACCCTAATCCTATACATTCAGTACTTCTTGCTATCATGATTAAGCAAACAAATTGCTGTTATAACTGATGTTGAAACTGAATTTGAAAAGCACCCCACATCTGAATTCGAAGTATAGCAACATTCTGAGCGAAAGAAATTAGTAAATTTGAGTTAAATGTTCTCACCCAACAGCTCCTTGAGATCCAGCATCATCAGCATGAACATCAACGCTGCCACTTGTAGAAACCGATTGACCCGAAGCCGAGGTGCCCCATGAGCGGGTCGACCCGCCTCCGCCTCTTGAAATAAGTGATGATGGGTTCTTATTCCCAACGTTCTGATGATTTTTATTCAAACCCATCAAAATTCATCAACGATTATCGAATTGGAGAGATACCCAGATGGTAAAAACACAAAAAGATTGGTGATTTTGCAAGAAAGATGAAAGTTAGAGGGATTTAGGAGATCATGAATAAAGGTTGTGATTGGAGATGACGAAAAACTGAAGAAAAAGGTGAAGAAATGGAGATATTGGTGGCGATTATTATGGGTGTTGGTGATGGTTTGTATAACGTGTTGAACTATCAACTCAATAGTGGAGGAGGGAACCCCAATGAGGGTTTAATTTGAAGGTTTTCTTCAACACGTAGGGCTTCAAGAATTTGATAGTATTTTTTTCATTTTTTTTTATTGAGAACCCATTACGGGTAATACTAATTAATATATACACCTGATGTTGGTTACATTTTTTAGTTAGGTATCGGTTCTTAAATTTTTAAGTTTTTATAATTGATTGATGCAGGTTTGTGTGTCATTAACCTATGACATAGCTCACTATATCAAAACGATCAGTATCCGAATAGTATTAGATAAGGAATTTGTGACATAACAAACATGAGTACAAGTTTACACGCATCAAGTGAAAAGTTAAAAAAGTTCTCTAAAGTTGTTGAAAAGCCCAATTGCGGAGGTGCATTTCTTACGTTGATAATTGACAGTTTGACATGGAGGAGATGAGAGCGAACTATATCGGGGGAATCGGGGTTTTTGGTGGCATTGGGGTTATCAACAATGGAGAAAAAGGAGTTGAGGAGAAGAGGTGTCAATTTACGAGAGAAATGGATGGGAGGTATGTTGGAGTGGAAAGTTTTGTGGATAAGTGGTTGCGAATGACGAAGGGTGGTGGTGGAGACTAGAGAGGGGTGAGATGTGGATGGATGATAAGGAGATATCGGGTTGTAGCCATTGAAGGAGGGAGATGGGTTGTTTGACCGTTCGAGGTTTTGACTTCATGGTGTTTGTAGTTAGGGACGATTACATTAACAGTTTTGAAAAACGTTTATTTTTAACGATGAGCTCACACCTTACGTCTTCATGAACTAGATAATATGTTAACAATCCAACTTGAACACTTTCATAGTCTTGTTATTTTATTTATTATTTTAACAAGCCTACACACCCTTTAATATACTAATAAAATCAATCTTATGTTATGACGAGACTTTAACTCTCGTAAGATCATAATACCTTGGTGTCATTTGGTTAATTCCCTTTGGGTCTTACATTTTACTTGATATACTCTTTCTTTTTAAAAAATAAAATTTAAAATTTTCAAAGATAGATATAGCACTAACTTAAAAAAAAAGCTAAAACCATTTTCTAATTTATTTAAAAAATCCTTTATTAAACCATGATGTTGCTTACCATAATGTGGCCAATTGAGGTTTTTTTAACCGTTTCAATGTGAGAATTAAAATGTTTTATCAGGTGAAAATGTAATGTGAAATTATTACCTTTTAGATGATTAATCTGTTAAATGGGTTTTGTATTTAACTAAGTTTTTTAGAATTGACACAAACATCTTCTGATATTACATGTATTATAATTTCATTCAGTATAAAAGTTGAATTGTTTATTGAAAAAGAATATATTTTAACATATTGGTACCGCTAGACTACATCTGTTCGTAGTTAATTATTTGATTATGGTGTGAAAAACTTAAAAAAATCATGTTTTGAGCTTTGACGTACAGTGGGTCATGTTTGTTTGTGGACTGAGGCCTGAGGGGGAAGAAACCTTTGTGGGCTTGTTAGGCCCAATTCATATCAAACTGGGTTCTTGCGGCCCAATGCTTACTATTATTGCAAAGTGATTCCATGTTATTGTTATAAATCCCGCATGAAAAATCACGAATCTCACTAGTCACTAAGCTTTAGATGTACACAAAATTATCAAAAATTGATTGTGAATGCTTGAGTTATGAACGAATAGAGTTTTAATTGTTAACATGGATAGACAATTATCGTGTAACAAAGTACGCATAACAATATTGGTGTATATAGGTCGTTACTGCTAGATAAATAACATGTAAGAGAGGAGTTTAGTTAACACATATTCTTTTTTTTTGGAGTGTTACAAACGTTGATGAGCCAGAGTGTGTCAATTCCATATGGAGATATCAATCCAAAAGATGATGGATCTAAATCTTTTATGGTATATGTTATGTGAAAACTTAATTTTAATTGTTGTAAAACTATCTTTTTGGGTGCGGTTTACACATCAATATTATTGAACATTGGGTTCATCAGCAAGTTAATGTTTGTGCGTGACATGTTTGTGTATGATAGATATTTCCTAATCAATCTCCCACTTGTAGTTTAATAAAACAACAGGTGACTATAAACTCGTTATCAGTTTTCTTTGTAAGGGTTGTAAATGAAACCTTAAATCAATTTTTCTATGACATAAAGCATGAAAAGGAGAGCACCTTGGTTCCTACAAGATTACTATCATTAAAGGTGTACTAGAGGGTAAGTCATATTATATTGGTGACCGACATGAAAATAACAAAATATAACTACCCACATACTTATTGGTGATGACGATGCTAAAAAAGTATGAAACCAGTATGTTTTCTATAAGATACAAGGATATGGAATCAATTTCGTATTATCATTCCAATTTCTATTCTTGTTCTATTTTCAACCCTATTTTCATTTCCATTTCATCTCTTTCGTTCCCATCCTTCGATAAATTATTTTCAAACTAATCTTTATCATAGTTAAATGGATTATTTTCAAAGTAATCTTTATCATAATTAAATGGAAGACATTTATAGTTTGTTGTTTGGGCCCCTTGGTGTTGATAATTTAAATGCAGTGACATTGAGGTTGGTTCTTGGTCTATATAATGATAACTAAAATTTCTAACACCTATTTAATGACATGCATAGGAATAGGCATCACCAAACCTAAAAAATCTAGATTAGATGCATTTAAGTTTAATTATAATATCTCCTTTTTAGCTAATGTGAATAATTTTTATCATAACAAATAAGTAACTTAGGTTTTGTATATCTGAATTTTGGTTGATTTTAAATTTTATCATGCATCTTTATTATATTAAAATTTTATTCTACATAATAGTAATTTTAAATAATTTAATATATAAATATAAGTCTTCCTTTTATACTAATATATTAAAACTTACTAAATTGCAAAAAAAATAATCATTTATATATTATTTTAAAATAACTTTTCATAAATTTAAAATTTTCATTCTTTGTTATATATAATTATTAGCTCTTTAGTATTCCTTATTTCATCAATGACTGATGATATCTAACATGTAAATCTTTCTAGAAACTGCTCATTAACAACATGTTAGATTTATTTACTAGCATGATACATAAGCTTTTAACCTACTACATTGTGTATACAATAACAACACTAAAATATGTATCCATGTATATATATTTTTATTTAACGTGCATAATTGATTTGATCGAACCACAAAAATAGTAATTGTGAACTAAACATATATCATTTTAAGTCATTTGACTAATTTTCGCTTATAGATAACATGAGTATTTTGACGGTTTTATTGATTGTTAAAATTTTGCAACCAATGTTCATGTAGAGAGAGTAAATAACAAAATCAAAGGGCATTTGTAAATCAAGAAAAATAATTATTACATGATATTTTACGCAACCAACTATATGAATTAAAACAAACTACGTGACACATGATTATTTGTTAATTTAACTTTATTTCACGTCAAACTGATTGATATGCGTAAAATTCAATAACTTTAGCTATATCCTTTATTCTTTTACCTATAACTTTATTCAACACACTTTAGATGTACATAAACAACCAAAGATAAAATAAAATACCACTCAAATCCATACAACATGTATTGTCTATTTCTAAATTCTCACATAGCACACGTCTCACCAAGTCGTGCACATTTATTTATTTTGTTACATTTGTAGCTCGTATATGTGTTGATCAAACTAACAGGGCTGACTAAGTGTTCTCCAAAGATTTTAAAGTCAAGCTTGGGTTCATCGCTTGTTCACAAAGGCTAGTAATTCCTTAGACCTTTCTTTGATTGATTTGTCGATCTTATTAGATAATGACATCTCTTTTAGGAAACATGATGACAAGTTGAAGAAGAAATCACATGATGCTCTCCTACAATTTGTAGATCTTTGACTTTATTGACGAATAAAACGATGAACTCATGTTGTTTCTTCTTCAACGCATCATCGTGCTTCTTAATCTCTAAATCAATATCTGATGAAGAAGAATCCAAAAACAAAATCGTCCAAAATCAACATTGGATCTATGGCTCATCTTCTTAAATCTTAATGTTCAATTGATACTTCCTTTAGTAGACGGACACATTCAAAATTTTCAAGTTATTTAAAAGTTAAAACTTGGCTAGACTTTTGCATTATTGAGTTATCACTTTTTTTTAATATTTAAAATTTAAAATTATTTTTAATAAGTAAATTTATAGTTTATAAAGTTTAGTTAAATCTTTGTCACGAGTATGAATACCTTCAATATAAAAAGATGCAGCAAGTATAATTTTGCAAAATATTCAGGATATGAGCATTCGAAGGTCAACTCAACTATGTGTTTATCATAAGGTATAGATATAAATAATATTAATATTAAATAATATTAATATTAATATTAATAATTAATTAATTAATAATTATTCGTGACACTTAACATGAAAACAAAATTTCTTTACCTACTTCCAAGTACGGACATACATAACTTTTTGTTGTTATCGTCCATGTTTCACAATATTAAAATTGAAGCCTGTAAATAATATAACATACTTCGCTTCGATACACAAGTTATAGTAACGAAATGAATATTTATTGTATGAAATTGTGTTTTTTCTGTTAAATATACTGAATATCCACTAAAAGATAATGAAAGATAACGAATCATTGTCATCACATGTTCTAGTAGACGAAAACATAGATAGAAACATTAATTTTTGATAAACGATGGAATTATATTTTTCATAGACGAAATAAAATTTTCAAAATGAGTGTCTTATCATAATATATATAACATATTTTAGACTAAGATAAAGAATTCCATTTTTTTTAAACTATAACATTTCATGTGTTTAAAATACTAGAATATAATCCAACTTAATAACCACTTGAAGTGTAAACCTGAAAAAAAATGCAATTGTAAATTGGAGTGTTTATATTTTCTTATTCATATTTTTGTTCTGAGTCGTTTTTGTTACTAAAGATGAAAAGTATTTGTGGCTTATTTAAGAGTTAAATACGTTTCACGTCCCTGAGGTTTCATAAAAATTGTTATTTGAATTCAAAAGTTTAAACTATTGTCATTTGCATCCAAAGTTTTCACTAAAATTATCATTTGAATCCGTTTTACTACATCTAACTAACAAGGTTAATTTTTCTGTTAACTTTCTAACATGAGAGTTATTTTAGTCAAAACAATTACAAAATAAAGAACTAACTATTGTGAGAGTTTTTATGTGTTCAGACTCTTTTGATAATTGCAGTTATGATTTGACTTTGATAGTTTTTTGTTGTTTTCGTCTTGTTAATGTAATTCGGTTTAGTAATAATGCTATTTTTGCCCATTTTGTTAAACAAAGATTTTTCTGGTTTAAAGTTTAATTATAGTTACGATGATTGATGTTTATGATTATTATGGTTACGATTGTTAGTTGTTCTTATATTTATATGATAATCTGTTTTTTATGGTTATGATTCAAATAATTTATGTTATATGGCTTGTTTGTTTATTTATATATATATATATTCTTGTCATATGTTTTTTAAAGTTAAAAATAAGTTACTTTTAGTTAGTTATCTTTATATTTTATTTTAGAGTAAATTACTATTTTAATCCTTGAGGTTTAACGAAAATTACGGTTATAGTACATTAGTTTATTTTGTTACACTCACAGTCCAATAGTTTGAGGGTTTGTTTCAATTTCGGTTCATAAGACTTGTCACACCCAGACCGACGGCGGAATCATCAAAGCGGACGAATATGAATCGATTGTTCATAGTACATGGAATTAAATAAATTAAAATAATATTAATGGTCATTTTCATTGAATGATTTTAATAAAATGATACATTACAATTACACAATAAATCAAATAAATATACAAAATCCTTTTATTAAACTAGGTCCAATTCCTAAATGAGCATGAATAATCCACTAATATGCATTCTCAAAATCATGTGGTGGTTAACGGGTTGTAGGTGGTGATGAAAGGACGTCCAGAGGTGCCTTTCTTGATGAAAGAACGTCCATGGACTAAAATAGTTATTTACTCTTTATTATATCTAATAAAACGTTCAAAAATGTATTTCTTGATGAAAGAAATAAAATGTTGACCAATCATCCTAGTAAATTAAAATTACAATGGTGATTACCATAAGACACTAAAAGCCTAAAACATCTCACCTAGGGTTAATTTTTTATTTTGTACTTGTTTTGACTAAGATACCCCTAATGTAGGAAACTTAACGGAAAAACTTAACGATGTTAATGAGGAGTAGTTAAGTGGAGGCAATTTTTGTAAACTTTTAGGATGCAAATGGCAATTTATATGAAACCTCAAGGATGCAAAAGACATTTAACTCCTTATTTTAAATTATTTCTTCATTTTCTTCTCGATCGATCTCGTCCTTCTTTAAGAAATAACTAGAACAAGAAGGGTTCCTCGAGACTGATTAGTCTCCGGCTCACCCGCCAAAGCCCACTGCCACCGTCACCTACTCAGATTTGTATATGCGAAAGAGAAGAAGATATATTTAAGAAAAGGAATGAACAACTTTTAGAATTTGTATCAGACGTAATAGACATTGTGTTTCAGTGTTCATTTCTTAATTCAAAAACCTATTTATAGTATACTAATTATCAACCATTTTATACATAATGATATTATACCTTATGCATAGGGATTTTTTCAAAAAAAATGATTTTTCACTTTTAACACAAAGTTTTTCATTTTCTACAATTTTACTTCTCAAATTTGACTTTCTTTACTTTTAACCCAAAACTCTTCATCTTTTGCAATTAATGTAAGGCGTCGTTCCTAGGAAGCCTCACAGTTGGTTAATCATAGCATAAAATCATTTTAATAAAAAAACAACGTAGCAGAAATAATTAGACATTCATTTAAAACTTGGAAATCATATTGTACTCATATATTTGTCATTCGTTTGTAAATAAAACATAATACTTTTTCTTGAATTACAATAAAAGATTTTACAAACAGGAATGTCATCCATAGCTCTCCAAGTAGCCCCTAGGTGTCATCCTTAGCATCAACAATTTACCTGCCATTTATTATGCATAAAAGTCAGTTTTACTGAGTGAGTTCTAGTTTTAGTTACTATAAGAAAATATAAACTTTATCCATCATATATTGACCATGCATACATCATAATACATAACATTTCTTGCATCATAATATGCATATTCATTATCTTTCATTCTTTCATTAACTTTCACTTCATCATAAATAAGATTGCACGAAGCAAGAGCTCCATGTTGATCGACAACGAATGTCGATCCCTGTCGGTACACATCATCATGGTAACTAACTCCTGACAGTTTATTTATATGTAAACTTAAATCTACACAGATATAATTCATTGTAGGCTATAAGTTTAGAAGGTGCTCACAACATATACACCATACCATCTCACATACCCATCAATTACATTTTTTAATGTCACACTACCACATCACCACTCTAAATCGTAAATATTAAGCTAAAAATTTATAAGTCAAACTTCCAACTTCGTATCCGAACAATTTGACATTTACGTCTAATATTAACATTTCAATCACATTTTATATATAAATCAAAAGTGTTTATTCAAAGTATAAATCAAAGTAAATAGTATCATCCCTTCCTTCTAAAATTCCTCTAAACCCCCCATCGTGGCCGCAAAACACAACATGTGAATCCAATGATCGCAATCAGAAATTATCAATGTCGGCTGATGGCAAGTCAACGTTTGCGGAATCAACATTAATTTGGTTTAATTGTTTGTAATAACTTTAAATATCAATAAATATTCAAAAACACACTCAACAAAACACAATTAATGAATAATAAGTATTTCATTAGAATATGTTAATGATTACAAATATAATGAATGAATGATATCAAAGTATGTTATGATGTGACGACTGCTAGGGTTTGATTGAGTGACTATGATGTGATTGTCGTATTGCTATTGCTGTTGCTGTTCAATCAATAGTCTAAACAATCGTCCTTGAATCGAAACCTAGGATCCATATATATAGACAATGATGTTTCTGTTATAGGAAACACCGGATCTCTTGGGATTTGATTTGTTTCACTTAAGGAATCATCGGATTTCTAGGGATTCGCATAACTGCCTTGTTGACTTGTTGACTTGTAACACTTGAGACTTCAGTAGAAATTTGTTCTTCTGTAGATGATTTGTTCTTCCGTAGAAGTCTTGTTCTTCCGTAGATGATTTGTTCTTCCGTAGAAGTCTTGTTTTTCCGTAGATGATTTGTTCTTCCGAAGGAAACTTGTTCTTCAGTTCTGGTTGTTCATCCGCAGAGGATCTTCGGATGTAAGGTTACTTGTAAGAAACATATCTACGGAAGAACAAAATGTTCATCCGTAGATGTTTCTTACACTTGGTCAATTTCATAAATTGACCAAGTATAATGTTTGTACCTGTAACTATACATAAATCAACACACGCATAAATGGGCTAACCTATATATTTAATGCATACACAATAATCACAATTACAAATATTTATTACAAGAATTTATTAAAGTTCTAAGCCTATACAAATTGATCTAGACCTATAAGTCCTAGATCTAACAATACTCCCCCTTAGGCTTAGATCCTTGTAATCAATCCTTC
>BJCM01203688.1:0-16376 GCA_018326385.1 Flaveria bidentis | reverse complement strand
AAACGAGAGATTTCGAGAATTCACAACCCTAGCCGTCCAAGTTCGTCCAGTTCGTCCCTTCCAAGTTCATAGAACGTTTCTGATCATTCCTAGTCTATTCTTAACGTATTCTAATTGTTAGGATTGATCGGATTAACGTTTTCCCTGATTAGATCGCCAATCAAATAGGACTCCGCACTATTTGATCTGGTTTCACGTTGACTCAGTTTGTACTCTGTACGTCAAAGGTCCCAACAAATGTTGGTTGGGACTTTCCATTCTCGGGTACCCTATCTTTATACCCGATATTGAGACCGAAATTTACACATTATGCGAACCAAGTACCTATGATTTTATGAAAAATACGGGATCGGGTATCGGGTATTAATAGGTACGAGTATCGGTATAATTTGGTAATCCTGACTTAATGCTTACCTCTACATATAATATACCAAACACACTCATATATTTTTAGGGATTTCATTGTGAATGCTCTATAGAACTATTTTTGAAACTTTAAACCTAATTTAAATGACGTTTTTTTGTAATTTGCTTTTATTTCAAAATTTGTTATACATATAATTTTTTACGATAATTCATTTTAATAAAGACATACTAAGTAACATGTATTATACAAATTAATAAATTTTTATCATAAATTTTAATAATAAAATTTATAATTAGTTAATAATTATTTATGATAAAATGACAGAAAACGTCCTTTAGGTTTATAGAAAATTACAGATATGTATAAATGATGATTAAAGTATTTTTTAAAGATAAATTATGATATTCGTAATTTCTAATAAAGCTAAAGGATGTTTTTTTATAATTTTATCATTATTTATTAATTAATTGTAATTTATATTATTAAATTTTTATTAATATTATTATTTTAAATACAAAATTTAGACGCAAAACATTTTTTTATTACTTTAAATTTTTTTATATATATTACTAGTTGTCAAATACATTATGTATCATGACTTGTACCTTAGCTTTAGTGGTTGTATTCACTTTTGGTTTTTTTATCTTTAATTTTTTACTTTTAACCCTAATACTTTTATATCGTTTATAATTTTACCCTTATAATTTTTACTTTCAAATTTGGTCCCTTATAATTTTCATCTTTTATATTTTCGTTTGACACTTTGGTCTAAAATTTTCGAGTTAACAAAATGCAACGTGCGTGTGTGATTTCACGTTTTATGTCTATTTTTTTTTCATCTTATCAGACACGTCAAAACGCATAGTTCAATGTTTTTACGTATTTCATTTGGTTTTATTTTTTCGTTTTTACTTAAAACTAAAATATATTTTTAGTTCAAAAAACAAAAGAGTAACAGTTCATGAAATTTAGTTAAATCTTATTTAAAAAAAGTAACCATATGAAAATCTCTGTTAATCACTACTATAGATTAGATTTTAAAAATAAATTTAAGTTACTAATCTATAATTATATAAAAATATATTGTAAGAAATATTAAAATATTTTTTGAATATAAAAGATGATACCTAAAATTTTTAATAAACCTAAAGGTTGTTTTTTGAAATTTTATCAATTTTCTATTTACAAATGTTTTACCATTTTATGTCAAGGCACCAATGATTACCGGTTCTTGTCACCTAAGCAACCTTGTAAATCCCAACAGCGAAGGGTCAAAATATCTAGAAAAAGGAAAATTACCGATACGGCCGTTAGTTGTTAACTGAAACATTTTCAAATATAGTCGTCGTATTGCCTACATGGCATTTAAAAAAACCCATTTTTTATGCCGGAGATAGGTCAGTAATACAGGTCCCACGTGGTATCATCTGGACAATTTTATTTTAATTTATTGCTGGAGATACCGCCATAGATTCATCACTTATTCCGTATCACCCAATTCTTATTATAAAAATAAAAATTACGAATTTTGAGTTTCTTTTCCAGTAATTCATTAAGCAAATTTTAAATCATAAAAAACTTATTTTTTTATAATGAAAACATATCCATAATTATTATAAATTCCTTACCCCATTCACTCATATATAATTTACGATCCAATACCATTCTTCATTTTTCACTCATACGGCATGGATAAACAAGAATATTATTATGGACCGATTATTAAACCATCAACTTGGATTATGGAAAAACGGAGGCGTTCAAAGAATTAATCTTAATCTTTACAATGTGCAGACAAATAACGTATCAGAGATTTTTCTTTAAACTAATATACTTGTAATAAATTTTTTAATTTCTTTTATATATTCGTGCTATTTTATTTAATTTTTTTAATTTTTTAAAAATGGGCGATACACGAGGGATGGTGTATCTCTGGCTGAAGATACACAAGTTTTATATATTACTTTTTTGGGTGACACACGATAGACGGTGTACCTCTTGTTGATATGTAATTATTTATTTATTTTTTTAAAAAAATGAGTGATACACTAGCGAAAACATATGTATGTATTGGTGTTGTTGGAGCCATAAAGCTGGCGATACCATATGTATTGGTATTGTTAACTAAAGATATTTGGACACTTGTCATAATCTAATTCGTTAAATATTTTGGAAACTTTCAAAGTGATGGCTATTAATGTAAATTTAATTGGTCAAATGACTAATTTGGAAATTTTCACAAAAGAAATCCAAACATTGTAAAGGTTCTAACTAGAACTGTAACAAACCAAACGTTCAACAAGCAGTTCATAAACCGTTCAACAAAGAATTCGTTTATGTTCATTCGTTTAATAAATGAATGAACACGAACACGAAGATTATGTTCGTTTAGTAAAACGAACGAACATGAACCAAGGTGCTGTTCATTATTTATGTTCGTGAACGTTCAATCATGTGTTGGTTTGTGTTTATTTGTGTTCGTTCATTTAAAGGTTATATTTAAGATAATTATGTAAAGTACATATTTGGAATATATTATATAATGTTTGTGATTTTAACTATAAAATCTATATATGATGGTTGTATTTGTTTGTTAAAGAAAATTTTGTTTATGTTCATTAATGTTCATTACTATTTTTGTGCATTCCTTTGCCTTCGTTTATGTTCGTGAATAGGTCTATTCTTTTAATGGATGAACATGAAAAAAATCTAGTTCAGTAAACGTTTCTGAATAGTTCATAAACAACTTATTTTATTAATGAAAGAACACAAACAAGACCCCGTTTGTATTCGTTCGATTCGTTTACAATCCTAGTTTTAATAGTTCTTTTATACTTTAATATTTTAACAAAAAAAATATCTGAAACATTAACCAAATAATCATCGTACGATGTTCCGGACAAAGAAACTACATATATTCACGTTTCATCACATGAAAAACACGCCATATATAAAACAACAAAACCATTTAGTACGTATCCATATTAAACATAACCACCACACACAAATACACAATACAAGAAAACTTAAAACATTGCAAAAATCACACTATAAACCAATTCAGAAGAAAGCCCTTTCACCGGAGCACATAACTCCGGCAGAAATGGAGGTTCTACACTCATATTCATCGCCCGGAAAACACTCTGGTGACAACAAAGACCCGAAAGACACATACAACATCGCATACACTATTCACTTTCTATTGGGTGCTGGATATTTGGTCCCATGGAACGCCTTTATCACCGCTGTAGACTACTTCAAACAGCTCTACCCCACCAAGCACATCAACAAGGTGTTTGCGGTCGGTTACATGTCGGCTGCGTTAATCGTGTTATTTACGCTCATGTGTTGGTCACGGTCCAGGTGGATTAAGCTGCCCTCGGTTCGAACACGGATGAATTTGGGTCAGGGGTTGTTCGTTTTGGCTCTGATGGTGGCGCCAGTGACGGATTGGATTGTGGATGGGAAGAGGACTACAACGGTGTCGAATATAGCGTTTGTGGTGCTTGTTTTGATGGTTATGATTAGTGGGTTAGCCGATGGGCTCGTGGGTGGGAGCCTGGTGGGAGCGACTGGTGCGCTCCCTGGGCGGTACATGCAGGCAGTTTTCGCTGGCAATGCCACCGCCGGTAATATGTTTAAATTTTAATGTCAGACGATTTATCCAGACCGATCCAACATTTATATCGGTCTGAATGGATCAAATGACTTTAAATTAATTTGATAGAATGCAAGTGTTAGAAATAAATAAATTATGAATTAAAAGTAGTGAATAAAATGGATGATAATATTTTGGGTAAAAAACTATTAAATTGAAAGTTTTGAAATTCATTTGAACCACATGATATGTGGCTTGTTTGTTTAAATGGTCTCACTTATAAATTAGAAGTTCAAACGTTACAAAAGTATTCAACGAGACTAGTTATCTAGCTGGTTATTTGATCGGTATAAATACCGAACGTTGTACGTCTGGTTCTAAAAACAATGATTAATAATAATATTCGCAGGTCTCGCGGTTTCTATACTAAGAATTATAACAAAGGCGTCGCTTCCACACACACTAGACGGTCTACGAACAAGCACACAGATCTACTTCACGTTTAGCGCGCTCATGGTACTTCTATGCATCGTTTGCAGCAACGTTCTACACAAACTACCAGTGATTCAACACTACCGCAACCATAAACACATTGAACCCATCGAGCACAAGTCAATCCGATCAAACTTCTGGGACGTGGTTAAGAAGATCCGATGGCTAGTGACTGCGGTATTCACAATCTACCTCGTTTCCCTATCGATATTCCCAGGTTATTTGAGCGAAAATGTCGAATCGGATTACTTTAAGGATTGGTACCCTATACTCCTGATCACAACGTTTAACTTTGGCGACTTTGTGGGCAAGTGTGTGACCGCGGTTTATGTCCCGAAGGGGACTACAGGGGGGATATGGTGGTGTATGGCTAGGGTGTTGTTTTGTCCACTGTTTGTGGGGTGTGTGTATGGACCCAAATGGATGCATAGTGAGGGTCCGGTGATGGGTTTGACCATGATGCTTGGTGTGAGCAATGGGTACTTGACCAGTGTGCTTATGATGCTCGCACCCAAGGTGGTTCCGGTGCATGAGTCGGAGGTGGTTGGGATCGCTATGGAGACGTCTGTGGTGGTTGGGTTGGTGGTGGGTTCGTGTGTTGGTTGGCTGTGGAACCTATGAGAATTAAACATTATGTGTTTGGTTATTTCACTAACGAATGAAACTAGTTTTGTTTTGATGGTTGGTATATGCGGTTTATATTCTTGGTGTTTTTATGTTTTTTATGAGAATTTAATATTACTGGATATGCCTTTGGGTAAGGATGTGTTGGATAAAATTGAATTAAAAAGGAAATTAAGTAATTTTGGTTATACAAAGGTTTATGAAAACAAGCATCGCTAGAAGTCTAGTTTTCATCACAAGCTTGTCATAATAGTTGAGTTACTTTAAAAACTACTCAATACCACATCGAATTACACTAGACCACCGACACCACTCTTCCCGAACATATTTACATGCATCTAATATCCTTTATATACAAGAGATTAATAAAATTCTTTTCTTTATTAATTTTTTTTTTCTGATAATGATGTTTTTCTTTCTAATCTCTAGCCACTCTTAGAGTCCTAACCCTGTCTATCTAAACTTCAAGAATCTATGCACAATAAATCTGACTCAAGGACGGTTCAAGCAATTTGCGAGCTTTAAAAAGAGAAAAAAAGTTGGATCTTTTAGCGAGTTGATTAATACTTTTGATTTTGATTTTGATTTGATCTGTTAAAGAACCTGACTTATAAGCCTAACAAGGTTTATTTTATAACCATTATGAGAATCAATTGCATCAAATACTAAGTTACTTACTAACTTAGCCAATTTTAGTTTACCTATAAAGCTGATATTGGAGTAAACTTAACAGCTAATATTGATTTCACAATAGATAAATGCATCAATAATTATTCAATTCAAATCACTCTCATAAATTTACATTTGTGCAGGATCAGCTCAATCTTTTCAATGCCTAAATAGAATAAAAGAAAAGTGGGTTTTTTTTATAAAGAAAAAATATTTTTCGCTGAAAAAGCTTAACACATAAAAATATAATATAACACTTGTAAATATCCTATTAAGATATAATTTGAGACATGTTAGATAAATTATAGCAGGAATGACAAAAACTTTTCTTTTATTATAACACTATATTTTTCTTATACATTGATAGATAATTGAACGATTATATGCAAATAATTGATATGTGTACGGTTAGGGTTGTAAATGAACCAAAAGAATGTAAACGGGACTTTATTCGTGTCTGTTTATTAAGAAAATAATTTGTTCATAAACTGTTCACGAACGTTTACCGAACTAGATTTCTTATTCATGTTCGTTCATTAAGGAAATGAATCTGTTCATGAACACATACTAAAGCAAGCGAACACATACAAATATTCATGACCATTAATAAACACAAACAAAATTTCCTAAAACAAACAAACCATCATATATTGATTTTATAAATTAAATCACAAAGATTATGTAATGTCCACCAAATATAAAATAAGTAATTAACATATTTATCTTAAACATAACTTTTAAATTGAACGAACACAAACGAACGTTAACAAACATACTATCGAACGTTCACGAACATAAATAAACAAATGCAACCTTTGTTCATGTTCGTTCATTTAACTAACCGAACGGAATTTTATTCTTCGTGTTCGTTTATTTATTAAACGAACGAACATAAATGAACTTCAGCCAAACGGTTCACGAACTGTTCGCTGAACGTTCGATTTGTTTACAACCATACACACGGTTTGATATATAATATAAAGTTTGAAGATACCTACAATATAAGTCATAAGCTAAAGCTTTATTTAAAAGATTTTTTTTCTTTTTTTCCATTATCTTTTTTTCTTCTCTTTATATTTTTTTCAATTTAAAAACATTGATTCTAAGCTTTATTTTCTTTTCACTATCTTTTTTTCCTATCTTTAAATGTCATGGAGCTATATTTTTTATTAGGGATTATAATTCGAAACGGAATGAGGATAATGTATCTGCGTGAATGTTAGAACATAAATTATTTTAGTTGGGCTAGCCTCTTTTTGATTTTCCATACCTTAGGATTTTATGTTCATAAATATTGTAAAATCAATCGAGAATACGAACGCGGAATATCAACAATACAAAGATGATACAAACAATAATAAAGCCGTGAAGAAGAACTTTCGAATGATTATTATAATTGGAATGATTTCGGATCCTTTTACCGATTACAACTCTACCTTATTTATAGTGTTTAACTAACTATAACTAACACTCAACAAATATTGAGAATTTACACTAAACGTCCTACACTATATCTTCCGAACGGAAGTAACTATTCGGAAGATTCCATACTAAAATATACATACTTCGGAAAATATCCAAAGTACACTTCAACATCCTTCCGAAGCAAACATAACCTTCGGAAGATATCAACTTAGCTTCGGAAGAACTATGTTATGCTTCGGAAGAAACTTAACTTCGGAAGTTTCACTTGTTTTGGCTTTTAATATTTTACAATCTCCACCTTAAAATCCAAAACAAAATTTTAACCAACTCCCAATGTATCCAAGAAAAAGCTTTCTTTTTTTAAAAAAAATCTCAAATTGTCCTTTTTTTCTTTCTCTCCACATGTCCCCTTTATAAGTTTCTTTTCAAAATGTCTCTTAAGGATACTATGCGGATGGGTGCCCGTAAATTAGGGTGCTAAACGGGTTGTGTTCTCGAGTTCGGGTTCATCCCAACCCGAACTAAAAATTTTACACGACCCGAGCCCAAAAATTGTGATAGAAGTGACAACTCGAACACGACACGGAAATTTACGGGTTGACATGAACACGACCCGAACCCGAAAATTATGATAGAAGTGACAACTCGAACACAACACGAAAATTTACGGGTTGACATGAACACGACTCGTTTGACCCAAAATTTAATTTTTCTCAATTTTTTCACATATTAATACCTGAAAATTATTATTTTACAAAAAATACCAATTAATAGAAAACAATTATATTTTAGTGATGAAATCTTATTACATTCCATATGTAGTTTTGAATTTTGAAATAAAATACATAGAAAACTTTCGGTTTGTTTGGCAGCCACTTAATCAGCCTCTTAATGATTCAATGATTCAGACGTCTGAATTGTTTAACACTTAATGGTTCAAACTGTATGTTCACGGTCTGAATGGTTCAGATATTTTCCTCTAAATGGTTAAGTATTATACTAGTGTTGAATGATTAAGATTACTAATGCTGAATGATTAAAACATTTTATCTGAATTGATCAGTTATTTACATTTTAATAGTTAAACGATATACTAGCTCTTAATGGCTCAGACCTTTTAATGGTTTAGCATTTAATGATTCAGACCTTTTATTGATCATCACTTAATCATTCAAAAGTTGTTAAACAACCCTTTAATTTGTGACAAAATATATATTAAAAATAAATTATATAAAATATGGGTCAAACAGATCAACCCAGCAACACGTTGGGTTACCCGAACTATTTAGCTAAGTGGGTTCATGGGTTCAACCCGAACCTGACCTAAACCTACTAATTGTAAACCCAAACTCATAAATTTCATATTAGTTTCTTATCGTGTAAAAAAAATTTTAATAATAAAAATACATGCCTTTAACTCGCTCAACTACCCTACACAATTATATGTTATCACTTCTCTATAATTAATTGCTTTTCATAAAAAAATAATAATAATAAGTTAATAACGAAGACCATCTACATCAGTACATCACCCACTCGTTGATATCCATATCCTACCATGCGGTTGATATTTACTCAAAAAATACACAAAACAAGTTTCCATTAAAATAATAACAACCAGAATAAGTAACAACACTCAAGAGTCAAGACGACGAATTACAATCTTCTACAGTAGCGTCTACATCAACCGCACCAACATCTCCATCAACATCACCATCACCAGCAACATAATCGCCATTGATCCGATCAAGCACCAGCACCAGACTCATGGCGAACGCACCATCGAACCCCGGCTTCAACGTCAGCAAGAACACATCTTTCCCTAGCGTCACATTCGTCGTCGTATCCACCTTCCGTCGTATCTCCGCCTTCGTCTCCCTCCCAGAATCGTAGATCGTGCAGTTCCGGTGAGCGAACTCGCCTTCGATGTGGTACTCCTCCGCCGGATCGCCGAACAGCTCCACCGTCATGCTCGATCGGCCGATGATCGACGATCGCCTCACGCTGAATATCGGCTTCTCACCCTCCCTCCACTCGCCTAAGTAACCTTCCCACCGGTGGTGTAAACTCGGCCACTGTTAATCGATTAATCGAAGAAATTCATTCACTGATTTAAAATCGAAGAAGTTCAATCACTGATTCACTGGTTTAACCTAAGTTTTAATCGATCAATCGAAGCGATTTGGCCGAAAGAATGCATTCACTGATTCACCGATATAGCCTAATCGTTAATCGAGAATCGAATCGATTCATTCACTGATGCACCAATTTTAACCTAAATGTTAATCGAAGCATTTTTAATTTGAACGGCGTTAATCGTAACAATTGATTCACTGGTTCACCGATTAAACCTAAATGTTAACCGATTAATCGAAGCAATTCGCTCGCTGCTTCACCGATTTAACCTATTAATCGATCAATCGAAGCGATTCATTCGCTGATTCACCGATTTAACCTAAATGCTAATCGATCAATCGAAGTAATTTATGCACGGAATCGCCGATTTAACCTAAATTTTAATCGATCCCGAAGCAATTCATTCACCGTTAACCAAAATGCTTATCGATCACTCGAAGCAATTCATGCACTGAATCGCCGATTTCACCTAAATGTTAATCGATCAATCGAAGGGATTCATCAATTAATCGATTAATAAAACCGATTCATTCACCGGTTTACCTATATTTTACTCGATTAATTGAAGTAATTCATCCACTGATTCACCGATTTAACTTAAATGCAACCGGAGCAAAAGCGTAGAAAAACGAATTAGCGATCTAGCGTACCTTCCGGCGAACAGTGAGGAGACAGAGGCCGTTATGATCCATGAGCACGAGCTCACCTTGCTCGCGAGTGTCCGGACCGTACGATTCGACTCGGAAAACGAGTTGGCCGGTGGAATCGTAGGCGGCGAAGCCATCTCCGGCGAAGAAGAGTGAGGTTTTCATGACGGTGAGGTGAGTTTCCGATTGGTATACGAATCGTTGTTCAACGATAACCATATCGTCGTTGGATTCTCCGGTTGATTGTGAGTGAGTGAGTGAGAGGTTGAAGACGTTGGAAAAATGGAGTAGGTGGTGGTTGTTAAATGTTTAAGCGAACACATATGACATGAGGGTGTCAACGTCGATTCAAAGCTCATAGAGTGACAATTGAGTGATTGACAAATGACAAACACTACCTCCAAAAGCAAATCCTAGAAACATGTATAAATGGGGTAATTTCTCGAACCGGTTCGATTTAGCAAACAAAAATCGTTATTTTCTTTTTTATTATTTTTAACCGGTTTCTGTTTCAATCTGGTTTTCAAATGGAAAATGTTTATTTCATTTCCGGTTTTGAAGGAGGGGCACTCAAACAGATGTTAAACCAACGGGTTAGGTTGGTTTCTAACAGGTTGCAATACAAACCAGTACTTTAATTGGGTCGGTTTCAGCTACAAACTGGTTCCTGTCTTGAAACTAGTGTTTTTTTATACATCTCTTACCAAAGGTATATTATCAATTTATATAACACATAACCTGATTAGGGTTGGTTTGTTTAGAGTATAATAAATGACATAATTCAAGTACTTAACTAAAATTTCAAATATTTACAATAGTTTATCCGCTTTCACTTAAAAAAACACATATTTTTTTCAAAACACAAGATTTCAATTTATAATGTTATTTAAGGATTATTCGGTAAAATATGTGATTTTATAAGTTCACAAGATAATATAATTACCCAAAACAAGGAGTGTATTACATTCAAATTCTACTCTCTCTTTTAAATTCTCTTTCTTCTGCAATGTAGTTTTTAAAAATCTCCTTCTTTATATATTCGATTTTATGGTTTCCTTGAGTGACTACTACGGAAACAAAGGAGAAAAGACCAACTAATATCGGTAAGAATGATAATTAGGAATCAATATGATGAAATAATTTAGGGTTGTTTGACAAATTCTGAATGATTAAGTGCTGAACTAATAAGAGGTCTAAATCATTAAGTGCTAAGCCATTAAGATGTCTGACCAATTCAAATAAGAGGTCTTAACCATTCAGCAGTAAACCTCTTAACCATTCAGCAATACTATAATGTTTAACCATTAAGAGACAAATGTCTGAACCATTCAGACATTTGCACGCGAAACAAAAAGTCTGAATCATTAAGTACTGAACCATTCTAACATCCAAATCATTAAGAGCCTGATTAAAAGACTACCAAATAGCCCTTAATGATATAATGTACGTATGAAACATAAATTTTAAAAACGTCAAAACATGTCATATCATATGAATACAACCATAAAGTTAATAACAAACTAACAATACCATTAAAAAATAACCTTAGTGTAACGATAAGTGGGATGGTGGTGTGGGTACTTCCACCAATCATCCACCAATAACAACCTAATAATTATCTTAATGATGATCCAACACATCCTATAAATAACCATTAATCACAATAAGTGCTACTTCGAGCACACAAGAAACATGAAGACGTCATGTACTCATCCCATCGCTACAAATAATGTCAATGTCATTAGCATTATTTCATTATTCACATGCGTGGTTTATGGTTAATGTGGTGCCATAACTAGTTTTGCTTATACCTGAGTACTTGGGTTGAGACCTTCAAACGAATGGCAAGAACAATAACTTTGTCTTTTGACTTCAGTTGGGTTAGGCAACTGAATGTCAGTTGCCAACCCAATAATCTCAAGAAGACGAATCACATACCATCCTATATCGATTTGCCACCATTCTAAGCCAAATTTTACTGAGTACTGAAACGCGTGATGGTTATTCTGCCATCCTTCTCCAAATGATAGTATTCCTATCTATCTATTCTATTTTCATGAACAACAGTTATTTTACGTGCATGTAAAGCTAAACAAATGAAATTAAAGATGTTACCACATACCAAATGTTCCGAGAAAGACCACATGTGTTCCATGACTGTTGTCCGTGCCCGTGAAATACCACATTCACTAGCCATGTAATGTGGTATAAGCACACCGTTCACACCCCCTGTTTTTAAATCAAATTCTCAATTCCGTGAAATATTTTGTGTTCTATGTACAAAAAGTTAAACTGTATAAGAGTGGGGATTAGATCCAAGGGCAAAGCATCTAAAGTTAAAGTGGTAAAACTCAAGTTTTCAAGCCACGTCTATGACTAACTTGTGTAAATTAATTATGATGTAGAATTACAAGTAAGGTAAAGGTGTTTTGTGAGTTGTTGTTTTTTAAAGAAAAATATCAGCTATATACTGTTGAAATCTAATGAAACTCATACAAGTTTATTTTAGTTATATTGTAACAAAATTTATATATGTTTTACTTGACCGTGGTTTACTTTTTTATATTTTTCCATAAGATAATGAGACAACAACCATAGTAACGCACGAGGAACAATTTTAGCTACCAACTAGTTAAGAAGTGTGGGTGGGGCTAGTTACCTCTTTTCATTGGCTTAATATCAACTCATGGCCTAGTGAACCGTTATGTACGGGTCTTAATACTAATCATTGTCTTTATGTATTTTATTATGTAACTTTAAAACATATTTAAAATTGCCCTAAATAAAATTACTCCATTTTTAAAGTCGTGTGAAGGAGTAGACCCTGATTAAAAGACGTGTGATTACTTACTGTTATCATATGAATGTGCCAAATAGATCGGTCTCAAAACCATCGCAAATATGTTCACGTTAATATACATTTTTTCTCGATAGATTCGTTAGCAAATATGATTCCATTATAACGTGTTTATAATGGTAAGCGAAGAAATGAATTGCAACAAACCAAAATCGTTGCGATGGTTTTGGCTGTCGCAATTATCGGTTGTGTAATAATGTGATCTTATAAAGCTTAAAAAAAGGATAGAAGCTTCATACCATTCCCTATACGATAAAAGGAAATCCTCCAACAGCGTATAGTAGACAGGCGAGAGCTAGCGGATGTAAAATGTAAGTCTTTTGTAGAAACTCATAGAATGGTTGTCTCTCCAAATCATCGACAAATTTATGTTCCCCGCACTGTTTCAAGAACATGGAAGGTAACTATATGCAAAAATGCGAAATTGTAATCAACTAAATAAGTTCATACCGTTTTTGGGATTTTATCAGCATTAAATAGCCAAGTGATGTAACTAAACCAAAACCCTTTAACGGGGCTATGCGGATCACTCTCTGAATCGCAATATAGATGATGATATCGATGTATGCGCATCCAATATATCGGGTCTCCCTAATAAATCATATTTCATTAGAAAATCTTATGTTAGTGTTTACGATGCCACACAACTGAGTATATGTGACCACTGACCAAAATTACTAGTCTCAATGTTAAATTTCTAGCATATTATGTATTTGACAATTCAATTCTAATGCTTTGTTTGTTTTTATTATTTGTTTTGTGGTAGTTTTAGTCTAGGGTATGTTTTGGTCTTTGTAAAGAGTTCGAGGACTAATGTTGCTGATTTGGATGAGTTCAAGGATTGTTGCTGTTTGATGAATTGTAGCAGGCTTTATAAGAGTTGTTCGAGTTCTTCAGAATTTCAGAAGTTGTCTTCTCTAAATTTCTCCTCTAGGGTTGTGAAACCTCTCACCTGATCCACCTTAGTCTCTTGTTCTTTCATATTCACTAAACCACATATTGAAATCATTGTTGACTAGCAACTCATCGTTGCTAGTCTAAACAGCGAATAGATTGTGTTGTAAGAGTTGGTGTAGTTGTATGTGGAGATTTGTTGTTTGTCAGTTTTATACTCTTGATCTTGTTCACATTATCAAAAGTTTACATGGTATCAGAGCGCAAGGCTCGATATCTTTGTGAAAGTGATTTGATCTAGGGTTTCTGCCGTGGGATGTATAGTGATCGGTTCTTGAAGACGACTCTCTGGGATCTGTGGTGATCTACGGGATTGAGAATCAACCTGAAGTTGCTGAATCTGGTATTTCCTTCTCTTAAACCAAACAAAAGAAGTTGAATCGCCTAAATCGTTGTAAGTCTTTCTAAACCCTAATCCTTGCTGCTGGAGTACTCTGTAAGAATTCTCCTAGTTTCTTTATCTCCTTGGTCCTTGTGGTTTATTGCTCTTGGCTGTCACTGTTTGACTTGGTTAGGGTTTGGTGTGGGTAGGTGTATTACTCTATCTGGTGATATATCGTTTGGTTAGTGCTTGTTTCCGCTGTGCGTGAGATTAATACTTGTCATCTGTCTCTTGTTGGCTTAACTGCTCCCTCTTTTCACACCTGGCCAGTCACTATAGTGACCGGGTATCTGGTTCCTGAAGAGGTCTTGCAGTGGTCTTGTGTGTTGTATACTTTCGTTTGGTGTGTGATCTGATTGATCCAAGATGGCTGGTAAAGAAGTTGCTGAAACTAGCAACTTAATGAGTAATCTTAATTTCGGTAATCCATTATATTTACATGCCTCAGATACGAATAATCTTACCATTGTTAATATTAAGTTGAAAGGTACAGAAAACTACAATGTCTAGGCCAATGCTATGGAATTGTCTCTAAATGTTAAAAATAAGTTTGGATTTGTGGACAAAACCTGTGTAAGACCCAAGAATAATGAAAACCTAGAAAGACAGTGGGATAGATGTAATTCTGTGGTACTGTCATGGATTCTTAATTTGATATCTGAGGAACTGTTTGTTGGCCAAGTTTTTTCAAAATGTGCAGCTGATGTTTGGAATGAACTTAAAGAAACATATTCAAAAATAGACGGGTCAGTGATTTTTAGTCTACATCAAAATATTGCTTCAATAAAACAAAATGGTGCTTCTATTTCAGATTACTATCATAAACTAACATCTATGTGGAGACAATTTGACTCTTTGGCCAAGTTGCCCTTGTGTTCCTGTAATGCATCTAAATCTGTTAGTGAGTTCAACCAAAACATCAGGTTGATGCAGTTTTTAATGGGATTAGATGATGCTTATCACTCTATGAGGTCCTCCATTTTAACAAAGGATCCCTTACCTTCGGTTAAGGGTGCTTTTGCAATAATTTCAAGTGAAGAATCTCACAGAGGCATAACAGTGTCCAGTAAAGTTCAACCTGCTGCTTTTGTCTCTAAAACCAATACTGTTAAAAAATATGGTAAGGGGACTGTTCTAAAGTGTACTCATTGCAATAAGAATGGCCACACAGTTGACAGATGTTTTGAATTAGTGGGTTACCCTCCTAATTTTAAAGGGAAACTAATAATGTCAAACCTAGTAGTAATAATGCTAGTAGTGATAACACTAAACCTGATGGAGTACCTTGTCAGTTGACTGCAGATCAGTATTAAAAACTTATGTCATTACTTAAGGAGCTTGTATCAACTGATCAAGGTACCTCAAACATGGCGAGTACTTGTCAGCCTGTTTTTGATGATATGTTTTTTTCTTGTGTCTCTCAATCTGATTAGAATTGTTGTCGTGGTTGGGTTATAGACACTGGTGCTAATCAACATATGGTGTCCTCTGAAAGGAATATGTTTGACTTAGTTGATGTTTCTGAATACAAAATGATTATGGGCCATCCAAATGGAACTAAAGCATTTATAAAATACATGGGAAAACTTCATCTTGCTAGTAACATTGTCTTGTCAGATGTTCTCGTGGTTCCTCAGTATTGTGTAAATTTGTTGTCTGTGTATAAATTAGCTAAAGATAATAGGCTTGGATGTTGGTTTGATGAACATAAGTCTTTAATTCAGGACCTGTCTCGTACCAAGATGTGACATCCGTCACCAAAAGGTCCGTCTATTGACGTGTTCCGTCATCTTTTCATTAATCGGTCATTCCTCACCTTTTTGAACTACCTGTGTGGATACGCTTGTGCTTTGTTGTTACATTGCTGCCACTTAAACCTTTACACATATCACCACCGTTATCACGAAATACACCATTTTTATATAAATTTATTGTTATAAACAAAACCATTTTCAAGTTACAAATACCATTAACTACATCTTTGTCACTAATATAACGAGCCTAATTAACGTCGTTTTCAACCGAAACAAATTTGGGAACTCGAGGGCTAAGTACGGGGACTAAACATGACATTTTGTGAAACTAGGGCTGGGTATAAATACCCCTTTACCAGCCCTAGCCTTCATCTTCTTCATCTTCTTCTTCTTCACTTTTCCTCTCCATTTTAGCACCAAAAATCGTCCCGTTTCTTGCGTTTTCACCGGCACAACCTCGACTACAGCTGA
>BJCM01203682.1:0-16776 GCA_018326385.1 Flaveria bidentis | reverse complement strand
TGGCTCTTTAGGAAGAAGCCATGCAGTATCAGAGGTCTGCAGCGGAGTGTCAGAGAACATACTTGTGTCCACTGGTTCATAGCAGTGTCTTCCGAAGGTTAAATGGCTTTGGAAGAGTAAGTACTTCCGAAGCCACTTATACTTCGGAAGAGGCTGCTTCTTCCAAGGCTTGGAGACTTCTTCTTTTCATCATACTTCAGAAGTGGTCTTCAGGTTATTCTTCTAAGACTTGAACTTCAAAAGTATGCACTTGTCTTCGAAAGTAGAGTTCTGTCTTCGGAAGTCTATCTTTCACTTTGTCTTCGGAAGAAATCTGCAACCTTCGGAAGTTCCATGTTAAGCTTCGGAAGCCTTTGCATGCAGCACCGAAATTACTTAAGTGACATAGTTTTGGTTGCATTAGCCTTCTACTTGATCCAACAATTCTCTTGGCAGCAGCTAGGTGAGACACCTTCGGAGCAACCTGATATCTTGCATAGATGCAGGTGGCAAACATTATATCAGGTCTACTGGTTGTGAGATACATTAGAGAACCAATAATTGCCTTATACTGATGTTGATCAGATCCTCCCACTCAAGGTCAGGACAAAGATTATGGTTTCTGGGTATGGGTGTCTTGGCTGGCTTACAATAATTCATCTTAAATCTCTTTAAGATGTCAGTAACATACTTAGATTGATTGATGAAGAAACCTTCCTTCATTTGCTTTACCTGGATTCCAAGGAAAAAGTCCATTTTTCCCATGGAACTTATCTTAAACTATTTCTTCATAATGCTTTCAAAGTCCTTGCACATTTGGTCATTTGAAGAACCAAATATGATGTCAGTAACATAGACTTGAACAAGCAAAATGTCCTTTCCAGATTTTCTAATGAAGATGGTCGTGTCAATGGTACATCTAGTGTAACCATTCTTTAGAAAAAACCGAGACAGAGTCTCGTAGCACAGCCTAGGTGCTTGGTGCAGCCCATATAGAGCTTTATCCAATTGGCACACATAGTTGGGGTGCTGTGGATCTTCAAATCCTTGACGTTGGCACACATAGATTTCCCTATCTATATCCCCATATAGAAAGGCACGCTTGACATCAAGTTGGTAGACAGTGAAATCCTTGGATGCAGCATAAGCAAGGAAGATCCTAACTGCCTCAAGTCTTGCAACAGGTGCAAAGACATCAGTATAATCGATTCCTTCCTATTGGGTGTATCCTTGAACCACCAGTCTTGCCTTGTTCTTGATAATCAAGCCTCTATCATCTCTTTTGTTTCTAAAAACCCATTTAGTGCCTATAGGTACTTGACTAGATGGTAGTGGACATAGGTTCCAAACCTTCTATTTCTTGAATTAAAGCAGCTCCTCTTGCATCAATTCAAGCCACCTACTATCTTTTAAGGCATCTTCCACCTTTTTGGGTTCCATCTGGGATAAAAAGCATGAGTACAAGCAGACATTCCCATGATGAGTCTACCCTCTTGTTCTCACACCTTTAGAGACATACCCTATGATGTTTTCAGTTGGATGAGCGTTATGAATCCTAAGACGAGGAATCACTTCCATATGTAGAGATAGATCCAGGTTGGACATATTCTGTTCAGGAACTTGAACACTTTGTCTAGCCTTTGTTTCAAAGTCATTCAATGAGGACTGATTGATTGGATGAGAAACATCATCAATGGTTGGTTGTGAAGCAACATTAACAGTTGCATGTTCCTTCAAGATGCTACTTCCATCAGCTTGGTGTTGTGTAGGATCACCCGATGAGTTTTGAGGATCAGCAGGTGATTCACTTGTTGAAACTTCACTATTTGTTGACATAGTTATACTATCAGATCTGTAAATAGTGGAAGCTTGATTTGTTACAGCACTTGGAGAACTTGGAAGAGGTCTGGGTAGCTCAAACAGTTAATTAGCATCAGCAGCAACATCAGCATTATTTTGAGCGCATGTTCCAACTGAAACATTCTCACAAGATGGTTTAGAATAGTTTGGAAACAATTCTAAATCAAAGATATGATCAGGTCCATTCCCCCTAACACAAGGAGTGTGCTCATTAACAACTATATTGGATGACTCCTCAAATTGTTGATTCTTAATGTTGTATACCCTATAAGCTTTAGAGCTAGAAGAGTATCCAACAAAGATAGCATCATCTAACTTTTCAACAAATTTTGCCAAATTGTCCTTTGTGTTAAGTATGGTACACCTACTACCAAAGGACCTTAGAAAGCCAATGAACGGTGGCCTCTTGTTCCATAGCTCATAAGGGGTTTTTCCATGTGGCTTAACTACAAGAACTCTGTTCTACACATAACATGCAGTGTTGACTGCCTCTGCCTAGAATGTTAGAGGTAGATTTGAATCAGCTAACATAGTTCGAGCAGTCTTAATAAATGTCCTATTGCTCCTCTCAGCAACACTTTTTGTTGAGGAGTTTTGGGAGCACTATATTGTCTGGTAATCCCTTTTGAGTTACAGAATGAGTCAAGAACAAAGTTCTTAAACTCAGTCCCTTGATCACTTCTAATTATTTTAATCTTGTGATCAATTTGATTTTCTATATTAAGGACAAAAGATTTTAATGTTTCAGCAGTTTCATCTTTAGTTCTTAAAAAAATACCATGTAAATCTTGTAAAATCATCAACTATCACAAAGCAGTATGCTTTCCTTCCAATGCTCATTATACTTGTGGGACCAAAAAAATCCATGTGTAGTAAGTGTAATGGAGTAGTGATGGAGTTAACACTTTTGGATTTGTTAGAAGCCCTGTGCTACTTCCATTTTAGAAAAGCAACACAGTTATCTTTGAAGAAAAATCCTTTTAGGCAAACCATGTACCAAGTTATTTTTAGCCAATTTATTCATTGTCTTAAAATTTACATGACACATACGTTTATGCCAAAGTGTTGACTCATCACTACCTGCTTTGGAAAGAAAGCATGATACTTCTCCCATTGGGGAAGCATTGTTCATATCAAGCTTGTATATATCCCCTTTCCTGGGAGATCTAAGAAACACCAATTCCAGAGGAATTGCCATCCCTAATTTGAGGATAATACATTCATGTTCTGTTAAAAGCATTTGGTACTTTTGATCACAAAACCAAGAAACACTTAACAGATTGTGTTCAAGCTGTTTGACAAAGTGAACTTTGTCAACTTTTAACTTCCCGTTGGATATACTCCCTCTGCCAGAAATATATCCTCCGGTCTCACCTCCAAATTGGACAGGACCTCTATCATAGTGTTGAAACTGTTGAAGGAGAGATCTGTTCCCTGTTATGTGCCTGGAGCATCCACTATCCACGATCCAGATATTGTTATTCTTGTCATATGGATGTCCCGGCACATAAGTTGAGATTGTTATTTTTGATTGGAGACCCAAGCCTTACTGGTCTTGGGTTCATGGTAGTGACATAATTGAACCAAAATTTAAGCGTGGGGATTTAATGGATGTCTTTGAAGAAGAGGTTTAGGCTGCAACATCTTCCTTGATCTTCCAATCCATCATTTGATTGATCATAGAGGATGTGCTTGTTGAAGCTTTTGCAACATGGAATTCTTCCGAAGCTTCTTTCTTTTCGGAAGGAGCCTTCACAACCTTTTCTTTCGAAGCAGTCTTCTTCTAGGATGGTTTCAACGGAGCTTTCTTGTTCTTCCCAACTTTAATAACTTTTGCTTCTGAAGCCATTTTCCCTTTGGAAGAAGAGTTTTCTTCCGAAAGCAACCTTGATTCGGAAACCAGCTTTTCCTTTTTCACCATTTGAACCGTTTGATAAGGTCCAAATGTGAAACCTTCCCTGACTCCTTCTTTTCTAACAGTATTTGCATAGTGTGTGTTTGCAGGATTGTAATAACAATCTTTAGCCATGTGGTTTTGCATGTCACACATTATGCATGTAATGTTAGTCTTTTGGGAATGTGAGGATTGCTGTTTCTTATGCTTTTTCTCTTCATGAGCAACCTTTCCCTTCAAGTTCTAATCCTTTGGTAAGATAGGAGTGTTGGTACTACACTCCTTTCCTGAATCAGAAGTATCTATCACCTAGAATCCAGTTGAGATAAAGACACCCTTTTGTTTCGGTCAATCATCAGTTTAGACTCAGCCACTTTCTTAGCAGTTCTTCTGGCAGCTTTAACTCTGCTTCTTCTGCTTTGGTGGTTAGGGTTTGATCTTCACTAGGAAAGGTGGGTAGATTTACATGTTTCTTCCCTGTGGTGGCCACTATTATTGCCTCATTCTTCAACTCTAGTGAAGATGGGTCATCAGTTGGGACCTCTTGCTCTTTAGTACCACATCTAGGTTGTCTTATGGACTCATAAGAATATGGTGGAGCAATTTCATTGGTCCCCAACCCTCCTTTGTTCTAATAACAGATCTTGGAGTGGGAGGATGATGCAATAATAGCTTGGAAATTCTCCTTAGAAATAGTATACTTTCTGGCTTGAGCCTCAGCAATGACAAGCTGGGCTTGAACCTCAGACAATTTGGATATCAAATCCTTTATTTGAGTCTTGTAATTGGTGTGTTCATGTTTTAATAAGGACATCGTTTTCTCTAACTCTTCAATTTTCTTTTGGTAGTCAGATTCAGCCCTCTAAAAATCAGATTTCAGAACATTTAAAGACTCAATATTAGATTTAATTTTCATATTGTAGTCCTGATATAATTTAACCTTAGCTATACATGCAGGAGTACAGAGATGTTCATATACCTGGTTATCATCTGTTCCGGCCATGAGAGCTTGAGCAGGAGTCACATCCTGTACCATAAAGCTCCAGTCAACTTCTTGAGCCATTTGCAGCTGTTTCAGTTGACTTTTCAGTGGGCTTTGATGTGGAGGGATGTGTGGAGGCCTGTGGGGTTCCTGAATTTGTCTTGGGAGCCTTGCATTCCCTTGCAAAGTGACCAAGTTGGTTACAGTTGTAACATTTAGCCTTGGCTTTGTCAAACCCAAACTTGCTGGTAGTTGGGTTTTGAGGGAATTGCCTTCCAGTTCTCTTAAAGAACTTCTTCGCTCTGTAGGTTAAAAGAGCCATCTGTTGGACAATGTCCACATACTCTACATCGTCTGGACTGAAACACTCTAGTTCATCAAAACATTATTGAAAATCACCAGAGTATCCACTTCCTGAGACAAAGGCACAATTGTCCTGAAAGGAACTGTGCTAAGCCTGTTGAGACCTTGGAGTCTCAGGGAAAGTGATGTATGGTCCAGAAGAGTAGGATAACTGCTGGTGGTAAGCCAGGTAGTGCTGAGGTTGTGGGGGTACTGAGCCTTCAGCAACCATTAAAGCGTTGCTAGCAGGAAGACTTAGAGGTCTGCTTGTTTGGTGGCCCTTCTTACTCTCCATCTCTAGGCGATATCCATCAAGGATGCCATAGAGTTTAGTCATAGTGAGAGTGTTCAAGTTCTCTGTCCTCTTGATAGAGACACAGTAGAATATCCACTCATTTGGAAGAGCACTCATGTATTCGTTTTCATTTAATATATAAGTTAGTTTGACTAGTTTAAACCAATTTTGATGCTATTGTCTAAATCACAAAAAAGTTCTTTCTATTCACTTGTTGGTTGACTTAGTTCTAACCCTATCTTAATCAATGTAGGATGTCCATCTCTTAAAGAAAAAGAATCATACATGTAAATTTTGAAATTTTTTAAGGGGCTTTAAACCTAAAAAAACTAATGAAGTAATGATTTTACATAAATAATTTAGGCCACACCGAGTGAACATGGTGAAATGTCAAGGAATGTCCGGGGAAAATAAGGGCTAGTTGGAAACATCATCACTCTGGTTCAATTACTTTCCGACGCGATGAAGTTGGAATTCACCGGTTTGCACAAAGCGAATTGTAACATGGAGAAAACATAAAAAAATGAGACGATTGGTAGTGGTATAATGAAGATTCTTGTATTTTGCTTTTCCAAATGTTTTTCCTTTTTTTTTCTTATTTTTTTTACACAACTTAGTCTTCTTTCACCTACTCATCTTCACCAATAGTCAAGGGATCATTTTTGTAATTTGATTTGAAACAGAATTCAAACAGCTTCAAAGTCCCAATTCTCTCTTTCAAAAACCCTAACAAAAGATTTCATAAACCTTCGATCGAACTGTAAACATCATTCTCACAATCCCAAAAACTCAACAATTCAACTGAACAAACTGATCAATTTGATGCAAAAACCTTTACACCTATTCATATAATCATCTCATACCGATACCTATATATCTGTATACTCTCTGTTGATTCTAGTAATCGCCATTTCGAAACCTTTTGAGTTCTTGTGTAGTTTACGTTAGGAATATGCCTAATTCGGGTCGGATCCGAGACCGTAAGGACAGATTTTACAGTCCACCAGCGATGAGAAGGTACAATCAGCAGCAGCATAAACAGCAAGTACAACCCCAGCGTTTGATGACGAATTTGGATCGTTTCTTGAAGCATACGACTCCAATTGTCACTGCACAACATTTCCCCAAGGTATTCAAATTCCCAATTTAAGTTATCATAATTTGTAATGTGTGTAGGATTTGTGTAATTGATAAATTGTATTCTATGCAAGTTATTAGACTTAGATAATTATCTTTTGTTAGAAAATGAGGAATTCTTTCTTTGCACAGAGTATTATATTCTTTGCTAATGTGGTTTATTGCTTGTTTTCTTCTGCTTGCAGAAGATTGTATGATTTTTTGGTATTTGTTTCGTAATAAGTCGGGCCTTTAATTGAGTACCTCCACATTGAAAAGAGGATATTTGTTATGTGTCTATGTCAATGTGCATGAAATGAGGTTTCTTGGTGTGTTTTATTTTGTTAAGTGATGTAAGAAATATGCTCTCGATTTGTGGTCATTCTGAGATACAGACTAGCATGAAAGGATGGAGGAATCGTGAAGATGATTACCACCCGTACTTCTTACTTGGTGATCTTTGGGAGTCGTTTAAGGAGTGGAGTGCATATGGAGTTGGCGTTCCTCTAGTGTTGAATGAACGAGATTCGGTTGTCCAATACTATGCACCGTCATTATCTGCCATTCAACTATATGTTGATCCAACCACACCCACATCGAGCATCAGGTAACCTGAATTTCTTTAAGAAACACCCATTTGTTTCTGAAAATGGTACTTCCACTTTATTTCTAACAAGATCACTGAAAAATTGTCCTTCACTTAGCAAATATCTATGTTCTTTGTTTATGTATGCATGATATAGTAGCTTAAGGAGATCACAATATTATGTTATGTTATGTGTAGACCGTGAATACCATGCTTGTCAATTCATGAACAAGTAGGAAATTGTTTTGTTGATCTATTGTACAGACGGGCGGGTGAGCATAGCGACTATGAATCATCTAGCGGTGATGGCAGCAGCTACATGGCAGGTGGACCAGCTGCAGTGGCCATTAAAGATTCTGATGAAGGGACAAATATAAGGAACCCTCCTGGCCTTTTAGTTTTGGAATATTTTGAACATGCGTCACCCTTTCAACGTGTACCACTCGCTAGCAAGGTAAGTCATTCAACCATGCTAATTTCTTCTTCTTGTGTTTGAAGTTTGATAACTTAAGATTAGCACTTTACCCTCTATCATCATCAAATAGGACTCTGAGTTCTAAGAGGTTATAATGTGAGAACCTAAATACTTTATAATATAGTATAGATTGATTATTATTTATAAATAGGACGGTTTTCGAGTAGTTTTAATATTAAATCTTCAACAATATATAAGAATGTCTTTTTTTTTCTCTCACTATGTTACTTGAAATAATTTGAATCTATCAAACACTCAAACACCTTATCTTATCATTACAAGTTATAACTTTATGATCAAAATCTCATCTCCTGAAATATGTGTTGTCACATAAGTTACTCATTATCACATTAGTTTCATAAAGCACATCAATACAGCTCCTAAATCAGATGCAACTTTTATGGGTGACAGGTGAGTATCCATGTTTTTGGGCTAGTGGTCGATCCACAATTGTAAATTAGGCTATATGCAGTATTTCACAAACCCTTTTGAACAATACACCATTCTAACAACTTTTTGTTCCTTTTAAATTACACACCAATACGCTGTTTATTTGGAGCATGCTTGTAAAACATAGGTCTGCCATGATTAGATGTCCAAATTTCATTTAATTTTACATGTTACATACTTACATATCCTTTTTGCAAATAAGCTGGGATGAGATTATTAATATACATGAAAATATCATGTACTCATTTTCTTCCATAATAATACCAATACATAATTAATATTTAACATGTACACTATTATATTAAATATATGTTTCACTTACAGATCTCAGATCTTGAATTAAAATTTCCTGAACTGAATACATATAGGAGCTGTGACCTAGCTCAATCAAGTTGGCTTTCTGTGGCTTGGTAAGATTCTTCTTCATAAAAATGTCTTTTTCCCTTACAGTCTTTCAATCTGAAGTGAATGCATGATGATGTTACTTCAATGTGCTCTTATATATACGATCAATTTGGAAATGAAATGAAGTATTTCTGTATCATTCAGTGATCCATGTTGTTGTACCCTTATTTTGTAGGTATCCAATATACAGAATACCTGTGGGTCCATCTCTCCAAAATGTTGATACAAGTTTCTTGACTTTCCATTCCTTGTCAACACCGTTAAGATGTACGTCCCAGTTTTACTGCGTATTACTTTTTTATGTTTTTTAAAGGAGTCTGAATATTATTTTGTAATCGTGGTAAAAAAGTTAAAAAAAGTTTTAAAGTTAAATTACTATACTAATAATAGTTATTATTAACTTTGTAATCATATCAGCCATATGTTATGTATCAAAAAAGTTGGACAAGTGTTTCAGGATATAAAAATTTAGCTGGATGATCATAACCTGCTACCCATACCATCATTTGAAATGGTGTCGGTTGACTATCCAGGTACAGATGGGAATTGGGTGCACCCTCGTGGTTCGACGGCTAGGGAGGTTCATGAAGCCCGAACGCCATGTCAACTCTCATTACCGATTTTTGGTCTTGCTGTTTATAAGTTCAAGGATTCTGATTGGATCAAAGGTGGAGTTCATGGCAATGAGAAAATAAAATCCCTCATAAATTCAACAGAAAACTGGCTCAGCAATCTGGATGTACATCACCCTGATTATATGTTCTTCAAAAATCATTAAAACAGGAAAATGAATATGAAAATTTTGTTGAAACTAATGTGATAGTTTTTGTTTGGCTAAGGTTTAGTTAAACAATGAAACTTGTGGTTTTGATAGTGTTGTACAAACTTGATCAGTATGTGTAACTAATGATTTTGTCTAAATTGGAACTTAAATTTTGGCATAAGGTTGTGCATTATATCATTCATATATTATTGTTTTGTTCATCGCGTTGTGTTTTAATAAACCATTGAAACCGAATGAATCATTTGAAGCAAATCAGTTTTGCAAGTTTTGCCAGTTTTGCAACTTATATGGCTGTGTAACTTGATTTGATGGTTTGTTTTTGAATTTGGAACTGTTCAGGTATATTGAACTGACCTTTACCCATGTTATTTGTATTTTTCTTATTCTGAATATATTAATGTTTTGTGTATAAAATTTATAAACAATATTAATCATTTTTATAATACAAAGAAACTAATGATTTTGAAATTGAAAACAAACTGTTTTAGCCGGTTTTAACCAACTCAAAAGAGATGGTTTGCTATTTTTTTAAAAATTGTAGTTAGTGGCATAGGTAATTGTTTGCATTCAAATCGGAAAACTGAGTGAACGGCAACATCGGGACCCTATGAACTTTGAGTCATGGAGACCAATTTTCCTTTTAACTTTTTAGTTTAATCTTTGTGTTTTCAGTTGTGGTTAGCTTGTAGGTTTTAGCACCGAACGGTTAATTGGATAGATGAAACACTATGTTTATCTTATTTTATAAATCTTTAGTCATATTAACTTTGCATAATTAAACTATCATCTTTGAGTACATAAACTGATACTATCCTAAAAAAAGAAAGTCATTATAAGCGAGATAACCATCTGGCTCAATCTGAAAATCATTTTTTTATCACATGTGAGACTTAAAACCAAAATATTCTTTATTTCATTAATATTTTAGGGTATATGATCTTAACCACTTAAGTTAAGTATCATTGGTATTTCTAGTTAGTTTATAAGCTCGTCTAATATACACTTGAATAAATACATTAATTTATAAGTAGAGTTAATTAAAATTATTTATCCTTTAAGTATATATAAAATTATAGATATTGTCCTTAAACTTTGATAAGTATACTTAGCGTACTTTATTAAAAATTAGTTGCGCTTTCTGTTCTTTATACTAACAAAAGTTAATTTTTTAGTTAGTTTTATAAAATACTATTTTACCCTTATATTTTAAAGGACGGGATCTGTAATTTTCATTAATCTTTTTATTTTTTTCTTTTTTTGCTTTTATTTTATTTACTTTACTTTAGTTTTTTTTCTCTTTTCTAATCACTTTTATTTTTATAATTTATTTTTGTTTAAATTGATCACTTTACCCTTAACACTTAAAATGACGAAATATGTTATTATTAATCTTTTATTTTCTTTCTCCTTGTTTTTTTTTATTTTTTTACTTTTATTTATAACAAGCCATTTTCG
Organism: Flaveria bidentis; assembly: GCA_018326385.1. Lineage (NCBI taxonomy): Eukaryota > Viridiplantae > Streptophyta > Magnoliopsida > Asterales > Asteraceae > Flaveria > Flaveria bidentis. The sequence goes on along the minus strand of BJCM01203682.1, from coordinate 6,153 downwards.
TTAAAAGTCATCAGAAATATTAGTAATAATTTACTTTTAACTTTTTTATAAAATGTAATTTTATTTATAGATTTTTATTTTGTATTAAATTTATTTTCAGTTGTTTACTTTGTTCATTACCTTTCTAATGAAACTAATAGATTTAGACAGCTCGATTATTTTAACTTTTTTATACAAGTTTTTTAGTCGTTTTAAATTATTTGGTTTACGGTTTATATTTCAAACCAGGTGGAGAAAGTAAGATTTTGATTTACGATATAATAGCCATCCTTTTCCTACTTTTTGAAAACTTTAACTGAGAAGACTAGCTTTTAGCACCAGGTTATTCTGTTTTGCCTTTCTTAGTTAGGTTCTTTCCCCTCACAAGTTCAGAAGGAGAAGGAGTTGGACCCTGCTATGGATCAAAAGATAAAGCTTGTTGAGGTTCAACAGGAGGTCCAGGTTGTATTGTCTCAAAGTGTTCAACCTTAACCTCTACTTCTGGAGGAGCTTGACTTGGTGGAGAGTGTAAGTCAAGTAGCTATCCCCTCTTTATCTTCTTTGATCACCCTAATGTGCTCATCCAAGGTGGATAGAGACATTGGATCAAGCATCCTTTTGGAAAATCCATACAGCTTCAAGAAGCTCAGTATCCTCTACCTATAAGCAAACTTTGTATGACTCTTTTGGATGATAGCTCTTGACTTTGTTGCTTCTTTCATCATCTTTCTCTTATGAGCTTTTTGTTCTTTATGAATTTGTAGCTCAAGCTGCTCAAGGTATTCAAATTCAATACTCAAATGAAAAGGAAAGAAGTACAACTACCTCATAGAGACATGTGGCACTCAGGTAGCTGATCATGTTTTGCTTATTAGCTTATTTGTCTAAATGAGGTTGTTAAGTTTCTACACTCTCTCTCGCAGGACTTTCTTGAACTGGGGAGAGGGTAGAAGCATGCTTGTACAACCTTTTCTGTCTTCTTTCTTTAGGAGCAACTCTGCATCCTCAGCCTCTTAAATACTTTCTTGTCTGCTAGTTTATTCAATTCCTCTAATGGTAAGGAGATGATCTCATCAATATCATAGTTCTCGGTCTCCAAATAGTGTATCATGGATGCTCTCAACTCATCATTTTGAATGTTTGGTCTGCGAGTATCCTTGATAGAAACTTCCATAAATCTTAAGGACTCACCAGAACTTTCTCCCCTTAGCTTCATCTTCCTCTCTCTCTCTCTCTCTCTCTCTCTCTCTCTTCCTCCTCAATCTCCTCATGAGTCAATATCCTTTTCCCTTTATCACCCACATACCTTTGTGACTCATGGTGGAGAGAGCTTTGGCTTTTCATTGTCTGATGTAGCAGTCTGACTCTAGCCAGTGAGAGGCTACGTGACACCTTCACCAGCAAGTGTTTCACTGAGGGAATGGGTTGCTAAAGTTGTTGATTTTATGATAGAGCTCACAGGTTCTATTACTGGGCCTACAGTCAAGGTTTTCCCTTTGTAGCTAATCTTATGGTCAACCTCAACATCCAGTTGACCAATGACATTGTCTGCTCGTATTTGTATCCTTCCTTTGAACACTTTAGTAATTCTGTCTTGTATCCTTTCAGCTATTCTTTCAGCTTGCATATGATGAGTTGGATTGGCAAGTGGCATGTTGACAAGATCAAGACCTTCATAGTAGTTCAAGGTCTGAAAGTTGAAGATCTCTTGCTGCCCTTGAAGTCTATAAAGTATGTAGGCTCTTCTCTCAACATCATATTTCCACCCTAGTATGTAATTTGAAGCTCCTTGGGGTGGGATGACATTGCCCTTGAAATTCCCTCCTCAAATAAACTCTGAATGAGTGAGACCACATCAATGTGACTTGATGAGGTTACTGAGTATGTCAACTGCAAGTGAGGATGGTGAATCCTCTATCTCCATACTTGTGAAGAACTTATAGGTTCTGTGATTGTTAGGACTTTCTCCCCCTTTTTGGTAGCATCACCTTCTTGCATAGGTGAGCTAGGAGTTAGATCTATAACATCCATAGGTTCTTGTGTTCTTGGATGAGCTCTCCTTAAAGGTCTCTTAACTAGTTTCTCCTTGAGACAAGAAATCTCAAGTTGCTGATCATTGACCCTATTTTGTAAGGTAGTCACTAGAGATTACATGTGACTAACCTTGGAGACTAAGTTGGTGCATGTTTTTGATAGTTTTTGCACCTTTATCCTCATGTTCCCCTCAACTTCATCAGAAGAATCATGTGGGGATAAGAGAATGGGACCAAAGTCTTCTTTTTCACAACCAATATAGTGTTCTTGGTTGCTGGATTTCCTCTGCTCACTAAAAACTTCAAGTGAGGTGTCAATGGGCTGAGTTGCCATGGTTGAGGTCCTAATGAAGTAATCACTTGCAAAAGTGAGAGCCTCTGTAATGCCCAGAATAAAGTTGAAACAAGCCAAGTAATAATAATGGGATTATCTGAGATTATTTAAAGAAAATAAGCGGGTAATGAAGTATGGATCGAGTAGACCTCGCGGGTTATGTGTTTGGCGATTTTAAGGTCCCGAGAACGCCCGGTATATGTAATCGGATCAGCTTGAGCAACTCTCATTTGAAACTCAACACCCCAAGTTCTAGAGAGAGTGTAGAAAGAGAAAGTGGAGAGAATTGAAGTTTTAAGGCTCGGTTGATCACGGGATTGAAGATCGGTGTTCATGGGCATCTAAAAAACAAGAAAACACCAAGAATCTATGTAAGAAACATCATTTAATCTTTTATTTTGATGTAAACCTAGATCCTAGGGCTTGGGTTTTTGAAAATGACAAAGATTCGCCCAAAACTTATGTTTTTGTGAAAGAAAACATGTAAGAAGCTTAGATATAGCTTATTGGGTGATAAATCAAGGTTTTGGATGTAAAAGATTGAATTTTTGGGTCAAAAATAGGTTGGTTTGTAATTTTCAACCCGTTATGTGTAATTAAGGGTTCATCTAGCAAAATTGTGTAGTCGTCTAGCGAAACCACGAAAACTTCCTGCGAAACTACAGTTTTGCAAGTAGTTTCGCAGACATGGTTATCCAATGAAAGTTGGGCGAAACTGGCAGCGAAATTACCAGCGAAGATGCTAGCGAAACTAGCAGCGAAACTGCTGGCGAAACTAGCAGCAAAACTGTTGATCTAGCAGCGAAATTTGCAGCGAAATTAGGCAGAAATTAACTCCTTTGAGTGTTAACTTATCTGCAGGCTGTGTAGTGCGACCCTTGTTTGGAAAGCTTGATTGAGAAGCTACTCATCGAGTCTAGGTGAGTTCTAGATCCCTTATTTTAAAGGTTTTAAACTAGGTTGAGGTTGGAAATGCATACCAAACATATGTTTTAAACGACCAAGATTTTAAGAGGTTTTTACAGGAAGATCGATTTTTCATAACAAAATGTGCTATGTAAATGTTCTAAAATAAAAAAATTTCATGCTGACCTGGCAGCGCGACCCCAGCTAGGGGCTGCTGCCTTAGGACCCCGCTGTCAATGGTTGCCGCCCCCGAACCCCCGCTGTCCAACAGAGGATCAATTATCTTTTATGATTACTTATGCTTGTTGTGCATGTGTATGTGTTTGTGAATGGATGATGCATGATGTTTGTGATGATGTGTGATGGGGTATGTAATGTTCATGTGATGTTATGTATGAATGTGTTATGTTGATTTTACGTTCATATTATGTATTATTCTGTGACTTACGTGTTATGGGTATGAAATGAACAAAAAGTATTATGTAACGTAAAACGGAAGTTAATGATGATGATAAGTGGAAAATAAAGTAAGAATGAATGCATGCTTTAATGAACAAACGAATGTAAGAAAGTCTTGCAAGCAAAGCATGGAGGTTCACACCAATGAAGGGTGTTAGCTCAACGGTGTGTGGGTTAGCTACCCCAGAAGGATGCACACTAAGGTCTGTCTTTGTCATTGACCATTTGTATGAAACCTTTGTCGCTTACCCTGATACTTTGGTCAGGCCGCCTAGCGCTATGTATGGGAGTTTATTTATAGACTTCGGCCTAGTACCTGCTTTATGCATGACGGTGGGGTAAAATTCATGGTATTGGTATGGAATGTAAAGAAGTAACGATGAATGTATGTAATGAATGGTAAGAAAGGTAACGAATGATAACAATGACGTATGATGATGCATGAATGAAAGTTAACAAACAATGAATGAAGATAATAATTGTTACCTTTATGTATGTACGATGTGTGATCATGTGCGATAGTAAAGAAAATGGTTTAATAAATGAAAGGTAATAAATAGTTTTATAAAACTAGAACTCACTTAGTAACATTGACTTTTTATGCATTTTCCAGTTGGCAGGTGAATGTTGCTGAGGATGGCACGAGGTGGCTACTTGGATTGTTTTGATGGCATCCATTTTGTATAATGATGATGTTTTTGCATTGTAATGCAAACAAATGATGTTTTGTAATTGTTAATATTTTTATATTATTTTGCAAAAGAGATTATTTATATGAAATGAAATGATGGTTTAAATTCATTTTCGCTGCGATGTTTTAATTAAGTTAATATATATCATATGTTTGATGTGTGATGATTGACCAGCTGTGAGCGACCCGGGAACGGGGCCTTACAAGTTGGTATCAAAGCCAAAGTTTAAGTGAAATGGTTAATATTTTCAAAAGAAACCTAAACTAGGAATGGGACAAAGGAAAGGGATGCCAGTCCGAGTAGCTGCGTGGCATCAAGTATTTTCTTTAATGTTAACCGGCATTACATGTGCATGTTATGTGGTTTATGTGCCTTTAGTAGATTTAGATACTAATGTAGTCAGAATAGGAAATGCTTGGGGTATGAAGAGTAAAGTAAACGGCTAATCACAACTGGCCACTGTAATTAGGGACTTACTATACTTGACATAAACTGAGTTGTTACCTTGAATGAACGTGTTGGTGTTTGGATCTTATAGCATACTTAGAGGATGGCTGGTGGTAGATCTTCTAAGGCTTCTAGAGGTGGAGGTCGTGGTGGACGTGGTGCTGGACCATGGGTCACGAGAGGAAGGCCTAGGGCCAAAGAGGTGGCTCATGAAGAGCCCGATACCCCTCATCCAGAGGGTGGTGACGAGAGTGCTAATTTGAGGGCATCAGTGAAGGAGGTTGTTATGGAGAAAGTTCATCAGGTCATACAAATAATCCTACCATCTGTGGTCACTGAAGTGATAAAGGCGGTACAAGAAGGCGAAAGGAAGGAGAGGAGAAGGTCCACAGGAGAAAGAGAGCAACCAGAGAGTAACACGGTTGTCTCTATTGATGAAAAGGAAGAGGAAGAGCCTGTGCCTGAGGTAGCACGAGGCTGTAACTATGTGGCATTTCAAAGATGCAAGCCCCTAACCTTTGATGGTAATGGCACTACTGCTGCTGCTCACTGGTGGGTGAGAGAGATGGAAGGTGTTCTCGACATCAGCGAGTGCCGGGAAGATCAGAAAGTGAAATTTTCCACCCACTCATTCGTGGACTCGACATTGTGTTGGTGGGACAATATTGTCCAAGCCGAGGGTAGCAAGGCTATTGGGAGAATAAGGTGGCTAGAGTTGAAGAAGCTGGTGATTGAGGAGTTTTGTCCTCACCGAGAGATGGACAAAGTTAAGAGGGAGTTCCTGCAGCTGTAGGCGGGAACAATGACGCATCAGCAATACACCACCAAGTTAAATGAGATGGCATGGCTGGTGCCGGATCAGGTGACACCTCTGTCACGAAACATTAAAAGGTATATCCAGGGCTTGCCGGCGAACATTCGCAGGCACATGATCGCCACCCGACCAAGTACGTTCAGGTTGGCGGTTGACCTGGCGGGGAGGTTGTATGATAAGCAGGAGGTGGTGGTGGCTGAGGCAAGTAAGAAAGGTGGATGTGACCAGAACTTTGAATGGAAAGAGGTTTGGTCGGGGTGGTGCCCCGATGAGTAACAAGAGTGCACGGATGGATGACCGCCGTGTGGTCACATCTGGTGCGGGGTCAAAGAGGTATGGCAAATGTGGAAAGGAGCATATCGGAAAATGTAGGTTGGGATCGAATTTATGCTTTAAGGGTGGGAGGACGGGGCATATAGCAAAGGATTGTCATGTGGCTAGATGTTTTAACTGTGGTGGAGAGGGTCACATGAGCAGGGACTGCAAGAA
>BJCM01203623.1:0-15799 GCA_018326385.1 Flaveria bidentis | reverse complement strand
AGGTGTTATTGATTGCACACTGTTTATCAAAGAAAAAGATGGTGAATTACTGCTGGTTTAGATTTATGTTGATGACATAATCTTCGGTTCCAAGAATGAAGATTTATGTAAAGAGTTTGAAGCAGTAATGAAGGCTGAGTTTGAAATGAGTGCCATGGGATAGATGAAATTCTTTCTCGGGTTACAAGTGAATCAGACACCAAAGGGAATATTTCTACATCAGACCAAGTATGTAGGTGATATCCTAAGTCGGTTTGACATGGAGAATGCTTCCGCAGATGGGACTCCACTTGCTACAAACCATGATGTAGCACCCGACAAGAATGGTGATCTGGTCGATGCCACCATGTACCGAGGAATGATTGGATCTCTCATGTATCTCACTTCCTTAAGACCTGATATCATGTATGCGACATGTCTATGTTCAAGATATCAGGCAAAGCCAAAGGTTAACCATCTGATATGATATTCCGTTATCTGAAGGGTACACCAACACTTGGGTTGTGGTATCCTCATGACGATGACTTTGAGCTTACAGCGTATAGTGACTCGATTACGGTGGCTGCAAGATGAACTAAAAGTCTACAACAGCAGGATGTTAATTCTTTGGGAGGAGATTAGTGACCTGGCAGTGTAAGAAGCAAACCTCGGTTGCTTTGTCAACCTGCGAAGCCGAATACGTTGCTGCAGCAAGTTGCTGCTCACAAATCATATGGATACAACATCAAATGCGGGACTATGGTTTGCATTTCTCTTCTACTCCTATTTTTGTTGATAACTCTGCTGCAATTGCAGTAACTAAAAATTCGGTCCAACGCCCTAAGACCAAACACATCGGCATAAAATATCACTTTATACGTGACTATTTTGAAAAGAATGTAATCGATGTGGTTAAGATAAATACTGATTTTCAACGCGCTGACCTCTATACAAAGGCTTTTGATAAACCACGTTTTCTATTTTGTTTGAGGTCAACGGCAATAAAAAGAAAAGTGATGTAATTCCAGATGATGACCATGTTTAGTCAAATGCAGTTAGTCTAATTTTTAATTTTTATTTTCTTTATTTATTTTAATTTATGTTTTAATTAAATTGATTCTATTTCTTCGCCTATTAAAATCCTAAAAACGCAAATCGTTTATGGTTTTTGAATTTTAGGGGGAGAATAGGTTTAGTTAACAACATTAAAAAACGAAAGAGGAGTAGAGGCTAGTTCATAGAAATCGGATCATATGTGTGATACCGATTCAATAACTTTGGGAAATGATAATACATAGGAATAAACCATTTGGGATTTTTAAAAGATTAAATTGAATTAGATGCGAAGTTCAAAGTATAAGTCTATGTAGTCTGAGAAATATAAAAGGAAAAATGATAGTAAAACTAGTTACTACTAAGGTAACACAAAGAAAGTAGATCTAGAGGTTGCTAGACCACAGATATTATGTCGGTAGATTCAACACAATAGATGATTAGACCTCATTGGTGAACTCAATTCAAACTAAACTGTTCAACTAGTTGTGGGTTCCCATCTTATCACTGGTTAACCCAATCAGTTATTTCCAATGGGTGACGAACAAATAAACACCACAAATGTATGCGGATGACCATAAAAAGAGCAAAGCACGAAAAAAATGAAAAATAAACGCAATCAAGCTAATAACTTATGTTGTTGGTGCGTTGTGTGCAAAAGAAAAAATAAAGATGCTCTAATAAGAAGATACGTTGTGTGCCTCTCTGCTGTGTGATGGCACTGATCTGAGGATAAGCATAACCTCGATATTCTAGAATTCATTGTTGTTTGCCGCCTCTCTGCTGTGCGATAGCACTGGCATGAGGCTTGGCTTCTCTTTGAAAGCTCTAAGAATAGTTTCTTCTTGTCAAAATACTCGTAGACCGCTCAAAAATCTCCTAAGGAATGTTGATAACCACATAAGCGTGGGCTCCACAAATGTTGGTTGAAATAATAAAACCTTAAACTATCACCAATCTGTGTCAAAAGTCTGTGTATGGATTTAAGAGGACAAGTATACTAACAATCAACGTGGCTTCAACTCTTGAAAGTCCAAATCAATGTAGGGGACCTAATAGTGCTAGTATGATTTCCTAAACTTTCTAACGACTCTAGATGAAAAACAAAAATAGAGCATCAAAAGGTTTTGATAGCAAGTCCCGAATGATTTGACGTACCTATATGATTTCCAACTGAATCTGTCCACTTATGATCAGATTGAATTGAAGTTGCCCTTCAGGAAATGAATCTTTTAAATTTCCATCTTAGAATTTTCACCTCACACAAAAACCACAAAAACTAGTTTAGTTTTGTATTTCAGTTTTAATTCTTTTATTTTGTTTAAATTTCGTCAATTTAGTTTGTTAAACATCGGACTATGCTATGGAATTCAATCGGGGACTTAATCACTTAAAAAAAGGTCACATCTGAGGTGACCACACATGTTTTCAAATGTAAAATGAGAGGTGACAAATTGTTTTAAAAGGATCACATCTGAGGTGATCAAAAGTTTAAAGTCAAAAGGATCATGTCTGAGATGATCGATTGCTAAACATGTTTAATCAATAAGTTAAAGGGTGTAAAATGTCAAATGGTCATAAAGTCAAAATCATGAGTATGATCCATTCGCACGACTAGACCATGAGTATGGACCAACCGTACGAATGGACCATACTTATGCCTTATACAGCCAGATGGAGCATGAGTATGAACCATTCAACCGAATGGCTTGCCAGATTGAGCCAATTGCCCGAATGGAGCTGTGCGAATGAGTCAGTCGCCCGACTGAATGTAATCGACTGAACCAATCGCACGACTGAGGTCCAATCGCCCGAATGAACAGAGCGAATGGGTCTAGTCGCCCGATTGAAATCAAATTCAGTATAAATAGGGCCATAGTCGATCGCAAAAACTCATCACCCCCTATCGCCCTAAAATCGCATTCTGTACCGTTACTCTGCCGAAATTTACTCTGACTGATTTTGACACCTATTTTGATATTCTGATACGGTACAATGCGGTGCTATCTCACCGAAATTTGTTTGAATGGAGCCCTAATTTATGAATTTCGGCCCTTACAAGAACCGGAACTGTTATTGGACGAATAACCTAGTTAAATTAATTAAAATTTTGCAATCAAGGTTATTAGGTTATTAGTAAAGTGATTGTGAGTCTAATGAACCAAAACATGACGTCTAATTCTAAGTTTTTGTCCAAATTCGAATTTCAGTTGAACGAACAGTGGGTCATGTGACTGGACACCCGGATGAACTCCAATCACACGACTGATCTGGCCAAACGACTCAGTCGGCTGAATGATTAATCCGAATGAACTCAGTCGGCCAACTGAATCAATTGCAGGCTTCAGTCACCCGATTGAACTCTGTCGCATGTTTAGTCACCTGACTGTATTCAGTCGCCTGTTAGGTTAACTGACTGAACTCAATCGTATGGTTCAATTGCATGATTGAACAAGACTGATCCCAAATAGGTTAACTTGAACTGAACTTTGTTGTGTGGTTATCTAATGTCTATGTGTCTTGTGTTACAAATTGATTGCTGTTAGGTGGTCCATCAACCCCAAGCACAACATTTGTGCCCATTTGGATGCCATGACTCGGAACGATGCCGAGTTTGCAGGGATCATTGCATTCCTAAAGAGATCCTGGATTCACCGAGCTATATCCACACCGTGCACTCCTTATAGGTCTATACAACAAGCATTCTGGGAAGGGGCATCGGTTGATCGTTCAAAAGAGCCCTACATCATCCGGAGTTCCATTTTTGGGCATGATATCGAGGTGAATGCAGCTAATATTCGTCGATTACTCGACCTGGGTGATGATGCAGATCATCCAACCAAGCTACACCCTTTGACAGTTAGAGGGTGCTTCCTTAGGATGAAGTACGCTGGGGACATAATCGTAGGTGTGTTGAACAAAAGCAACCTGTGTCCCCAGTTTAAGTACTTGGCGCATGTGATACTAAAGTGCTTGGCGTCGAGGAGGGGTGGGTTTGATGACCTCTTAGACCAGATCCAGAATGCCTACGTGGCACTGGTACTCAACCACCCCTTCAATTTCTCTAGTATGATTTTTTCCTATCTAATAGAGAACCTAGAGGCAAAGGGCAATGAGGGATTCTGCACGTACCCCAGATTCTTGTAGATGATTATTGATGAGAAGCTGCCAACCCTGCCCAAGGAGAGCCACGATGCTGTGTCGTTGGAGATCATGGATGACATGACCTTGGGCTGCATGAAGGTCTACAGGGGTAAGCAAGTCAAGCCCCCTATGAAGAGACTCTACAGGCATCTGGCCAAGGCTGATTACATGGCGCCGGCTAGGCGAAAGTGGCGCCATGAGGAGAGTGAGTCAGATGTTGAGCAAATTTCTCTTCCATCTGACGACTCCGATGATGACGGGGACACTGGCGGAGACTTTGGGCCCGCTTCTACGAGGGGCCCCACTACCCATGTTACACCTTCACCCCTTACTCATCCAGATGCCACCACAACCAGCTTTCACCAGGACTTCTGTCCTCCCGATGAGGAAGAAGAAAGTGATAAGGAGCCTCTCACGAGGACTGTGGCAGCAGGGTGTTTGCCACAGAGAGTGGTTTGAGGGTGGTTGGTGGACGCCCAGGAGAGTCCAGGGATGCTGTTGCAGATTCAAATCCCACATATGCCCCGAACCCGCCCAGCAGCCAAGGGGGAGCCTCTGTGCCTAGAGGCTCAAGGAAGAAGAGGACGACACACCCTTATGGCAAGAAGGGGAAGAGACTGAAGTTTACTCTGACCACATCCACTACCATAACCACCACCTCAGCCACACCTTCCACCACTACCACCACCACTGCTACCACACCACCAGCCACCACCTCTACCACCTCACACACCACTACCACACCCACTCCACCACATACCCACACCCAATCCACCACCACTACAGCTCATCCACCACCACCTACATCTATACCACCCCTCCAATCTTCACCACTGCCACCACCACCACCTCTAGCCACCAAGCAGGACCGTCATCTTACCCCTACTTTCCATCTGGATCATCTCTACCTCCTAGTGGGGTAGAGGAACAACTCTCAACACTGAACCGTATGGTGCTGAAGCTGTTAGCAACCGATGACGAGAAGACTACTCAGATTCGTCAGTTAGTAGAGCTTACTGCTGCACAATCTCAGCAGATACCTCAGCAGGTGCAGCTAATTGAGCAGCAGGCACAACAGATGGCTGCTCAGAGACTAGAGATGTCCCAACTCCAAGAGCAATATGTCCACTCAGCAAAAAGGATAGAGGAGTTGGAGGCTACTAACAAGACCATCATGTTGAAGCTCAAAGGATCAAAAGATGAGCCACTAAAGATCAGAGAAGGAGATGGAGATGATGGTGATGATGATGATAGTGATGATGGTGATGATGATGGTGATGATCAAGGTGATGATACAGATGCAGGTGATGATGTTGATGCAGGTGATGATGTTGATGAAGGTGATGATGATGATGATGAAGGAGAAGGAGATACATCTGTTGCGGGTGCCACATCAGCAAGTGAAAGGAGGACCAAGAAAGTTCAAGACAAAGGTGCCTCTACATCAGCCCCGTCAGCAGAGGAACAAATGATACAAGACAAGAGTAATGCTTAGTTGTTTATGTTATTTAAAAATCATGTGTAATTAAATATTATATCAAACTAATGTACATAATGCTTATATTTTGTTAATGTGTTTTTGCTTTGATTATTGACTAATGGTTGATGTGTTACATGTTTTAAATCAAGCAGATCCAAATTTTCAAAGAGATGAATACGACGTTGCTCCCCTTCAGCAGGTCAAGACTCAACTAACAATGATTCTTGATCTGTAAGGGATAGTCAGGAGATTAGTGAGTTACACCCCTAAAGAGGGGGAAATAACTCATGATCTCACTGATGAGCAATTGGCCGAAATGTTCAAACTCAATCCTGATGAGATTGTCAAGGACGCTCCAACCTTTGAAGTAACTAGTGACGATGAGCTGAATGACATAGATGAGATCGAGATCGAGGACGTCACTACGGAGCACTATCTAGAGTATGCTGACAAAAAGGGAAATGTGGTCCCCAATCTGGGTGATACTCTTGTTAGTGATACGTTTGAGATACTGGATCAAATAGAGCAAGAGTCCGAGAAGATTAAGGATCAAGCCCAAGCCTCAGACGCCGATGTCAACATCAGAAAGGCTGAATGGGCTGCATGTTTTGCGAAGATCCGAGCCTAACGCGTTGCTCCAAAACCGAATGTCTACACCAAGCTCTACAAAATGAAGAAGCATCACAAGGTGTTAGCCAAGATTATCGTGTGCGCCCATTTTGAGGATCTTAATGTATATGCGGTAAAGAGAGAGAAGGGTATAGAGTACTTTAGATTCCCACATGATCTAAAGACTCTACCTGGTTTTGAGCTCAACCAGCTGGCCAAACTGAAGCTGTTATATGCTGACCCAAGAAAGATGTCAGGCTGGTTTGAGGCTGCCTTGAAGAGTGAGTACCACACCAGGTGGGTCAACTTCAAACCTCAACAACCTACTAGTTATATCAGACGGTCTGAAGTTGATTCCATAACTGGCAAGCCAAAGATCGTGCTGAATTGGAGTCCTCCACGCACGATGTCAAGAATCCCTCTAAGGGAAATGCCAAAGGACTTCACTCCACACTTTAAGTGGTGGTACTATGATTGGAGAACAAGTGAGGCGGTCATAGTTCTGAACAGAGAACATAATATGGAAACTATTAGGGTATTTGACCTGATGTGGCTAACTAACTTGTCTTCTGACGATGTTTACACTTTATACAAGTGGCCACTGTTCTATGACGTGCAGGATATTGTACAAGCCCTCTGATTCCCAAACGTGACCAGACTCTGCTTTGCATTTGAAATACATGCAGGAGTTACAAGAGAGGATGAACAAACACATATGCGCATTTGTTGCTGGGCATCCCCATTAGTAAATGCGGATGTACAAATACTTGTCAGCATTTGTTTCTGGCTATCCGCATTTGTTAATGCGGAAGAAAAAAATATGTAGATACATGTGTACCTAGTTTCTGAGCTTAATGTATTATTTCTTTATTGTCTTACACATATGTAATAGATTGGGTACTTAATGAAATACAAATGTTTGGTTGTGCTTATAATGTTTATTATTTCATTAATTGGTAGTTTAACGCTTATTGAATTGACTATAGAGGTTTGAGGTTGTTTGAACTAATACTAGTAATATAATGATTAATAAATATATTCAAACTTAGTAATATGAAGTTCTCATACGAATAGCCCATGCTAATGGACCATACGCATGAACAACTTCATACGAATGACTCAGTCGCACGACTGAACCAAGAGACTGGATTAGTCGCACGAGTGTAACATAAGATTGACTCAATCGCACGACTGAACACTCAGTCGTACGAATGGATCAACTGCATGGCTCAATCGTACGACTGAACCATGCTAATGGTTCAGTCGCCCGAATGAGAAACCCTAACCTATAAATACCACTAAATTCATGGAAAAACGGAAGAATTGAGAAAACTTCGACTACATACGTACCCTAGCCATCCAGAGACCTCTAAGAACCTGTTCCAAGTTCATAGATCGCACTAGATCGATTCCAAATCGTTCTTAACGTTTAGATTCAATCCATATTTGTTTCTACGTGCGTTCTCATTGATTGGATCGCCAATAGGATTCCACACTATTTGAGTTGGTATACACGTAAATCAGTTAGTACTCCGTCCCGTACACGATCCTAACAAAATACTTGTCAGCATTTGTTCTATGTCATCCGCATATACAAATGCGGTTAACTGACACTTGTATTCTTCTTTGAAAATTCTTCATCTACATTTGTTCTTGGACTTGTGGGATTTCTAGCAGAACAACCATCAACCCACCACTTGAATTGGCATGTATGATCCTTTCAGGGTCCAACAATACTCCCCTTAAGGATTATACAACCTAAGTTCTTCAAGGGTTTGATGGTGGGTGAGGTTAGGAAGATTCTGCTAGGTCTTATGGAGGAATAAGAGGTTCTGCCTGAGATGGATCAAAAATGGCCTTTATCATGTTGACAAAGTCATTGGCATCAGACATCTTCTCTCTATTTAGCACATGGATCTTCATCTGGCTCATTGTGAAGATGGCTTCTAAGGGTAGCTTCTTGAGAGAAATAGGTTCCCATATTGACACTATAGACAACCCATCTCTATGAATCAATAGAGCTCTATCCATATCCACCTCTAACTTCAAAATATTCCCTAATTGCAGAGGAGTCTTCTTCTTCTTCCTCTACTCCCTCTTGACATTGATTCATTCAAATTCCATTTTTAAAATATTTATACATTTCAAAAAGAAAAGCATATCTTCTTCTCTTATTTTATTCTTCATCTATCTGAAATGCCTTGTGTATATGTAGTCTATATAGGATTCATCTAACAATCTCACCTCATATCCACTAAACAACCTGATTCTAGTTCCTTCCTTTCCTCTCCATCTTCTTTCAATCACCAACTCATATGTTTTTGCATCATAATAGACATTTGAGATTGGTTTGGAGGAATGAGTTCCAGCTACCATCTTTCTTTTTAGAGATTCACTAGGCTTCACCTTTAGTTCAGGGAATACCACTTCTTTAGATGGTTTTGTTCTTTTCTTCTCCAAGGGGTAGACAAAGGATCTATCTTTTCTCATGCAGATACCCTTGAGAGATTTGAAGTTGTCTGTTCTTTTAAACATCCTTAGAATATCTTCAAACTCATAACTCCTAAACATAGCCTTGTGATTGATCAAGTCTAAATTGTCCCTTCTTGAAGCTTCAATTGAGAGGGCTCAGCAAACCACTCTAGATTTTTGTTCAGATAGGTGCTAGAGAGTCATGGTCTCTGTCGGTGAGCTGGATGTCTTGTGCAGACATTCTTGTTCTAGGCTTTTTGCTAATAATCTCATCTTCAATTTTCTTTAGCCTTTCTTTATTTTCATTAATCATCCTAAGGATAGGTGCCCTTAGGAAATTTTTCTTCATGTTTCCCAATTTTCTTCTAGTAAATCCTTGATTAGACATATAATCCTTCATTTTCCTGTTAGTCATACTGTAGGGATCATGATACAGTGGTTGAGGAGTGGAAGTTTTCTTTTCCTTTAAGAATGACTTGAACACTGGAGCTTTGGGAGAAAGAGCCATTTCATACTTAGTCTCATAAGTAGGATCCAGCAGTATGTTTAACTTTTCTTCTTCTGCCTTTATTCCCTCATAAGTCATTCTAAACACCTCATCAGGGTCATACCCATGATTGATAAAAAACATAGTCTTCACCATCAAGTCATCAGTTTGGGCTTTCTCTACCATCTCTTGTACTGATTCCTCCTCTTTCAAAAGGCTTTTATGAGCTATTGGTTCATCAACCACATAGCCACCCTCTATCTCTCCTTCTTATAGATCAATGAATTCATTCTTCTGTTTCAATTGGGCTTCAGTCTTTTCATGCTCCTCTAAGAATTCAGCAATTGCTACAAGGCTTCTGGGGTCATCTTTTTCTTGTTTCTTGATTGGTTCTTCTTCTGCCATTGGTCTCTTCCCCTTTGCCTTCTCAGATAAATATTTCCTCCTTCTGCTATAGGTTTTCATTCCTAAACCAGATGAGGTTTCAGCCATTTCAGCTTCTTGAGGCACCTTTTCAGCCTTTGATTTAGTAACAGCTGCCGATTCTTTTCTCTTTTGTTGCTCTTCACATAATATTCTAATTAGCTCTTTTTGTTCATCAGTCAATGATACAACAGTCACTGTGTGCATACTCAATTCCTTCTCAATTGGGACAGGAGATTGAGGAATGACCACTATTGGTTCTTTATTTTGCCCCTGATCAACAATGAACTCCCAAAAATCATCATCTATAATAAACTCTTCTGTAGTGAAAGTGTCAAGAGGTTTAATCATATCACTTAATTCAGCCTCTTCAGGGTTAACTTCTTCTGGTTTGCTTGTATAGATCACCGTCTCCATGCTAGATTCATCATGTTTTGATTCACTAGTTTCATCCCCTTTCTCAGTCTCAGAGAATTTCATCTTTTTGGTAGGAGGGGAGTTATCACCACTTTCCTCTGATGAACTTTCAGAATTGTCATCTTTATCATTTTCCCTTTGTATTTTCTCTTCTATTTTCTCTCCTTTATCTTTCTCCATCTCAGCTTATCTTTTGATCATAACAAGCAACTCTAACTCAGATACTCTCATATTTAGAGTTTCTATCTGTGTCTGCAAGTCTTTTATAATATCAGACTGTTCTTCAATTATTCCTTCTTGTTCTTCCATTCTATATTTTGGATGGCTAAAGTGCCAACATGACCACTTATTTCATCCCTTGAGTTTTGGAGAGTTTCCTTTAAACTTTCAATCTCCTTTTCCTTTTCTTTCTTCTTATTCTCATATTTTTCTTTCATATCTTTCAACTCCTTCTCTTTCTCATCCAATTCCAGAAGTCTATCTTGAATTATACCATATCTTCTATTAAGTAGTCTTTCCATCTTGGCTACTGTTTGTAGTAGTTCTGAAATCAACTCATCTTTTTCATCTGGCTTGTTGACTCCTGATTCAACATAACTTTCTGATTGAGCAGCCTCAGAAGCAACTTGCCTAACAGGCATCTATCTTGGATGATCCTCCTCATTAGATGATGATTTGGATTCCTCTGAAGAGCTAGCAGAATCGCCAAACTCAACAGGCTCAGTAGTAATAGGAGATGTTTGAAAAGGTGATATGGGTGAGTGATGGATTGGAGATATATGTGGATAGATGATGGGTTGTGCTTGTGGTGATGGGATTGGTGTTCTTTAGGGTGATGGTATTGGTGTTCTATGGGGTGATGGTATTGGTGTGGGCATAAATGGTGAGGCCATATCAGCATCATGAACAGAAGGTCCAGTGTGAAGATCACCCTCTACATCCACTTAAGGTGACACTAACCTCTGTCCTTCATCCCTTTCAATAGCTTGCTCAACAATAGTTTGTTGGTCATGAGCAGGTTGTTCTTCTTCTTGATCAGGCTCATCAACAGGAGCCTCTTGTGCTTGTTCTTCTAGATTTATCTGTTGTAACATCTAGGACAACAATAGTGTAAGGCACCGATCCCGGGATGCTCACAGTTGGACAATCATCATGCATAAAACATAAAATATACATTTACATCTATGAAAAACATCGTAGCGGAATAACTTAAAACTATTTCATATGTTAATGACTGCTTTTGCAAAATAATACATCATTGTTAACAGTTACAAAACATTATCGTTTGCATTACATCACAAAAATGTCATAATTGTACAAATGGATGTCATCCCAAAAAAATGCCGACTAGCTGCCTCGTGCCATCCTCAACAACAATCACCTGCCAACTGGAAAATACATAAAAGTTAGCGTTGCTGAGTGAGTTCTAGTTTTATAATTAAAATACTTTACTTTCCAATTAAAACCGTTCTTTACTTCCATGTGTGCTCATACATCATACATACAAATAGATAATCTTATTATTATCTTCATCATTGTTCATCGCATATTACTTGTTATCATTCGTTATCATCATTCACTCATTTTCTTTTGTATCGTTCATTCTGTACATACATCATTAATCTTTACTTTCATTCGAACCAATGCCATGTGCTTCACCCCACCGTCATGCATAAAGCGGGTATTGGGTCAAAGTCTATAAATAGACTCCCATACATTGTGCTCGGTGGCCTGACCACAGTACTGGGGTAAGCGGCAAGGATCCCATACATGTGGTCAATCGCACGGATTAGACCCTAGTGTGCATCCTTCCGGGGTAGCTAACCCACACACCATTGAGCTAACACCATTCATTGGGTGTGAACCTCCATACATTACTTGCAAGACTTTTCTTACATTTGTTTGATCATTAATGCATGCATTCATCTTTTTTTACGTTCCACTTAACATTATCATTAACTTCCGCTTTACGTTACATACTACTTTTCATTCATTTCTTACTCATAACACGTAAATCACAGAATAATACATAATAGGAACGTAAGATCAACATAACACATTCATACATAACATCACATAAGCATTACATACCCATCACACATCATCATAAACATCATACATCATCCATTCACATACACATGCACAACAAGTACAAGTCATCATAGAACATAACTGATCCTCCGTGAGACAGCGGGGGTTCGGGGGCGGAAACCCCTAACAGTGGGGTCCTAGGGGCAGCAGCCCTAATGGGGTCGCATTGCAAGGTCAGCGTGAAAATTTTTTATTTTAGAACATTTATATAGCACATTTCCTTATAGAAAAATCGATTTCCCTGTTAAAACCTCTTAAAATCTTGGTCATTCGAAATATGTATTTAGTATGCATTTCCAGCCCCAAACATATTTAAAACCTTTAAATAGGGGATCTAGAACTCACCTGGACTCGATGAATAGCTTCTCAATCAAGCTTTCAAAGCAAGGGTTGTACTACACGGCCTGCATATAAGTTAACACTCAACGGAGTTAATTTCTGCCTAATTTCGCTGCTAATTTCGTTGCAAGATCAGCAGTTTCACTGCTAGTTTCGTCAGCAGTTTCGCTACCACCTTCGCAGGAAGTTTCGCTGCCACCTTCGCTGGCAGCTTCGCTGGCATCTTCGCTGTCAGTTTCGTTGCCAGTTTCGCCCAACTTTCGTTGGATAACCATGTCTGCGAAACCACCTGTGAAACTATAGTTTCACAGGAAGACCCGTAGTTTCACTGGACGAATACATAATTTCGCTGGATGAACACCCAGTTTCACAGAACGTGCTGAAATTATGAACCAACCCATTTTTGACCCAAAACTTCAATCTTTTACACCTAAAACCTTGGTTTATCATCCATGAAGCTATATCTAAGCTATTTACATGTTTTCTTACACAAAAACGTGAGTTTTGGGCGAATCTTTTCCACTTTCAAAAACCCAAGCCCTAGAATCCGGGTTTACATCAAAATGAAAGATTAAATGATGTTTCTTACCTAGATTCTTGGTGTTTTCTTGTTGTTTGGATGCCCTCGAACACCGATCTTCAATCCTATGATCAACCGAGCCTTAAATCTTCAATTCTCTCCACTTTCTCTATCTACACACTCTCTCTAGAATTTGGGGTGTTGAGTTGCAAATCAAGTTGGTCCGTTTATATATACCGGGTGTTCTCGAGACCTTAAACTCGTCAAACACATAACCCGCGAGGTCTACTCGGTCCATATTCCATTACTCGCTTATTTTCTTCAAATAATCTCGGCTAAGCCCATTATTATTAATTGTCTCGTTTCGACTTTATTCCGAGCATTACAAATAAAAAGAAGGTTCTACTGTAAAAGTTCCTAGGATCTTTCTTCTTGATGTACTTGTAGGACTTGGCATTATAATGAGGAATATCTAGCACAGGTCCTTTAGGTACAATGTCAGGAAAAGCTTCATTAATGAGGCATTGCAAGAACCCTAGATACATCAGGAAAATATGTCTTCTCCTTTCTTGAATGTTTGATACCAGACCATTAAACACATAAGCAGACATGTTGAATGGCCTGTTAGTGCATAAAGCACACATAGTAGATGAGGTGATCACTGGAATGTCATTTCATCTAGTCTTCCTCTTTGACAAACAATGTTGGTAAAGATGAATCAAAAACCTCCATTGTAAGTCAACCAATCCTTTAACACTCTTTTTCCCTTCATATCCTCCCTCATATCCAATATTGGCAAAGAAAGAAGTAATATCATCATCTTCAAGCTCTAAGGGAGTGTTGGAATCATCCTCAAAATATAGACAATGTCTCACAGTTTGTTAAGTGATGTTCAGAGTATGATAATTAGTAATTCTTCCATATAGAGTCCTTACACCAGCTATCTCTGTCATCTCAGCAGTGCTCCAAAAAGACCTTATGAATCTCTTATAAATGATTGGTCTAATAGTGATTGCATGAGCAACTTTGGTAGTGGATATAAATCTAATCATGTCTCTTAGACCTTCTGCCTCGGGTACATCAGGGTCAAGATAACCGCTGACATTATGGAGCTTGCTCTAAGTGAGATTTGCCATGTACCCTGCATTAGAGGCATATGAATTAGAAAGATTGATAATATTTAATAGTTTGTAGAACATGCATCAAGTGAAATTTCTTATTTTGACTTTCTATGGTCAAAATTGAATGCTTATAGGTACTGTTTCATTGGACTTATACCTATACTTGATGTTATCATGAATAATCACTATTATTTTGTTATACATGCTTGAAGTGATCATTTTTGTTATTTTAACCCATTTTAACTCTTAGAATCAATATGTGTTTTCACATTTTCAATCTTTTGTTATGCTCTGTTCATGCGATAAACAAGGTGGTGAAAATCATGGTGAAAATCATTTTTTTGTTGTTATCTTCTTAGTTAACTTGTTCATTGCAGTCGAAAATCATCATCATTTCTTAATCCAAGTTTATTTTGAATCACCATTTTGACTAGGGTTCTAAGTTCATTACAAGTTCAAAAGTCCGACATTTTAGGTCATAAATTTCAAATATTATCACCTTTTGTTTGATACTATAGTTGTAGAGAATCAAAACAAAGGACAAATGAGGTAAGATGAAAGTAGAACACAGGTTTGATGATGAAGATGATGAGTGATGAAGAACTGTGAATTTCGTTCATCGCACTATAAAGTCTCTCAAATTTGAAAAGTATTAACTGACCTTTTAAAATGACTTTAAATAGTCAATTAATATCTTCTAAAAAATTATAAGTTTCAGGACAAATGCGATCAGTTTTTAAAATCACTGTAGCAAATACGGATGAGTTTTGTTCAACAGCATTTGTGTATTATTACAAATGCGGAAGAGTAAAAACTTAACATCATTTGTTCACCATAGCAAATGCTATTGAACAAGGTAGTCAGCATTTGTTACTGTTGCAAATGTAGTTGAACAAAGTTACTCAGCATTTGTGTACTGTTACAAATGCAGCTGAACAAAGTTAGTCAACATTTGTTCACTGTAACAAATGCGGTAGAGTAAAATTTCTTTATCCACATTTATTTCAAGAAATGTGGCTACCAATGAAGATGTCCATAATTATTGACTTTCATCATGATGATAGAAGAGATTAAGCACTTGTTTATTCATTTTGATACACATGAAGTGTTGATGTCACACCCCCGCTAAAGCGGAAACACGGGGATGTAACGAGACGGGATCGTCATAACACATGGTATACGATAGAGAAGCAAAATAAATATGATGACAAGCGTGTCATGACGACACCCGAGCACAATGGAGACTTGTGTCGCGTTTAGTCAATATTCTCGACAACATAGCCATAAGCATAACATATAAATGATCACATAAACAATTAGTATGACATTGTTTAATTTCCCACAGCCCGAGAACAAGTGTCAAAACATGCAAGGTATGAATCAGACTACAAAAATGATTACAATTGTAAGTTTGTCCAAAAATGTTTAGTCTCAAAAATGCATCCTAGGGTCTCCTCTACAAGGCAGCACTCCTAGATCTTCAGTTATCATGATCACCTGAAAAGATATGCTCAAAATGGTCAACAAAATTGTTGGTGAGCTTCGCAGGTTTTAAGTAGTGAATAAGTTAAATGAAGCAACATGAAAAAGTTATTCGGGTTACCACAATTACATTTTCATGTAAGCGGTTCCACAAGTTATAATTAGCTACAGCCAAACCTAAC
>BJCM01203609.1:0-38779 GCA_018326385.1 Flaveria bidentis | reverse complement strand
ATTGGCTCAGTCGCACGACTGAACACTCAGTCGTGCGAATGGATCAACCGCATGGCTCAATCGCACGACTGAACCATACTAATGGTTCAGTCGCCCGAATGAGAAACCCTAACCTATAAATACCACTTAATTCGTGAAAAAACGAAAAACACTTCGAATACATACGTACCCTAGCCGTCCAGAGACATCTAAGAACCTGTTCCAAGTTCATAGATCGCACTAGATCGATTACCAATCGTTCTTTACGTTTAGATTCAATCCACAATTGTTTCTACGTGCGTTCTCACTGTTTGGATCGCCAATCAAATAGGATTCTGTACTATTTAATTCGGTATACACGTATATCAGTCAGTACATCATTCAGTACACGATCCTAACAGTTGTTATCCATTTGTTGAAATACATGATTATTTATCATACACACTTCAATATCTTATCCATGGTTATCAGGTTTAGGCCCCCACACTTTTGTTGTTTGTATTTTGTTTACATTTGTGGCTATCACATTTCATACTAACAGAGTAATTGCATTTTAAATTTGAGTGCTGATGGATATTTTATTTTTAGCTGTTTTGTGTTCTAAGATAATAACAATAGAAAGTCGACCAATCACAAAAGCATGAGTTCATCATTTTAGGATGGGAAAGCGAACTACAGGAACTGAGGTTTGTTTTATTTACATGTGTTTTATTTTGTGTGATCTAAATATGGTTTTCTAAACGATTTGTCAGTTGTCACGTCTCTTACATTTAGTTAAAGTTAACTTCACAAGCCTAAATGCAAATATAGTTTGAAGAGGAGATGAGGGCAAGGAAGGAGTTACAACAACAAATCTAACTACAAGCACAATAAACTTGTCATTAGATGCAACAACTGCAAGAAATATTTCAAAAATATTTAAATGATTTGATGAGTTAGTGAAAGCAACATTTGGTGATTACTTGCAGTTTTGTTATCAAGATATATTACTTTTGTAGTTGAAAGTTTAAACGTTCTTAAACGATTGTTGTAATTTGTATTATTTATATGTACTCATGGTTGATTTGAAAATCATATTTTGTGGGTGAAATTGTGGTGGATTTGTAAAGCAAGTTTAGTAAATTTTTTATGTATTTTTAGCAGAAAAATCTGAATTTATTTGTTTTATTAGAATTTTTTTTAACAAATTATGTAGCAAATGCGTTAGAAATATAACACATAAATTCTTGAAAATGGTAGCAAAAGCGTCACTAAACAAAAATTCGTAGTAAATGCGTTGTTTTAAAATAAGTATTTTGACATGGCGTAGCTAATGCGTCGTTATTTAAAATACGTATTTTATATCACAATAATAACATTGCGTAGAAAACGTGTCGTTTTTTTAAATACGTATTTTGACATTGCGTAGCAAATGCATCGTTGGTTTAAAATACGTATTTTGACATTACGTAGCTAATGCGTCGTTGTTTTAAAATACGTATTTTAATATTACGTAGCTAATGCGTCATTGTTCTAAAAGACATATTTTGACATTGTGTAGCTAATGCGTCGTCGTTAAAAATACGTCTATTAAATTAAGTTAATTAGGATAATGCGTGGGAAAGGTGTCGTATCTTCCTACGCACTTTTTTGTCGCTAATATGTCATATATTGTGTCGCAAGGGCATCGTAAACAATTAGCCACGATCATTTTTCCGACAAATCGTTTTTGTCGCAAATACGTAGCAAATGTTGTTTTCTTACGCATTTGCGACGGAAAAATGCGTAGCAAATTAATTTTTTTCTAGTAGTGATATATGTGGCTAAGTGAAGAGGAGTCTTACCATGAGTTTTGACTACTAAAACTCTATTCTACATGTAGCAGGTAGTGTTGACTATCTCTACCCAGAAGATAATGAGCAATTTAGAGTCAGAGAGCATGGTTCTTGCAAACTCAATAAGTGTTCTATTTCTTATTTTAGCAACACCATTTTATTGAATATTTATAAAAGCACTATATTATCTTGAAATACTCTTTTCATCACAAAATGAATCAAGGATTTGTCTCTTGAATTTAGTTCTTTGATCATATCTTATGATCTTAGCCTTGTGACCATATTGATTCTCAACTTTCAGAATAAAGGATTTCAAAATTTCAGGGGTCTCATTCTTACTTCTAAGAAAGAAAACCTAAGTATATCTTGTGAAATCATTTGTGATGAGTTTTTTCTAAACTAATTACACTTGTGGGGTTAAAGAGATCCATGTGTCATAAGTGACGGGGAGTAGTGATAGAGTTCATTTTATTTGGCTTGTGTGATGCTTTGTGTTGTTTTTCTTTCAGGCATGCAACATAATGATCATCACTTGTAAACTCTTTCTTTGAAATTCTAGTTACCAAATCATTCTTAATCAGTTTATTAATGTTATTAAAGTTTACGTGGTACATTCATTTATTCCAAAGGAAAAACTAATCACTATTTGTTTGACTAATCACTATTTGTTTTGGATAAAATGCAAGAAACTTCTCTAGGATTGCAGGTTTCTTGCAAATCCATCTTATACATGTTCTCTTTTCTAGGGGCTCCGAGCAAATATGCTCTTGAGGAATGATAACCCAAGGTTTGAAAATAATGCACTCATGCTCAATTAAAAAGCATGTTATTTCTCTAGGCATAATATTAAGATACACTCAAAAGATTGTACTTAATTTCTTTGACAAGTTTTACCATCTCAATGCTAAGCTTACCATTTATGATCCTGACCCTTCAAGTAATGTAACCTCCTGAGTCACCTTCAAAAGCAACTGGCCCTTTATCAATTTGCTCAAAGGTTTGAAGCAAAAAGCCATTGCTTGTCATGTGCTTGAAACAACCACTATTAATGATCTATACATTTATTTTGGTATTCAGTTGTTCCTACTCATGAAAAGAGATGATTAGTTACATTTGGAAACCCAAGCCTTGATGGTCTTGGGCATATCAAGATAAATTGAAGATTGTTCTACATTCATTGATCCTATATGCAAGCTTATGGGATCCTTTGTTGCTGTTGATGAAGTAACTTCAGCATAGTGCTTTTTTTCATCTTCCACACCATCTTTGGAAGATTAAACTTAGCTTTCAAAACTTTGAAAGTTTTTTATGACTTCGGAAGTTTTGGAGACTGAACATTCGGAAGCTTTTGCATCTATTACATCAGACTTAGTTCTTTGGAAGCATTCCTTTCGAGACCAAACTCGCTTCCGAAGATAGTTTTCCACCAATCTTTTTCTGGTTCACCTTGATGTTTTTGAAGGAAAATGACTGTCCTTTTGAACAAGTTTTCATTTTCTTTTTCTTCTTCTTCTTTTTCTTCTTCTTAGAAGTCTTCTTCTTGTTCATGTGGATGGTACTCTTAAGATTGTAAATACACTCCTTATCTTAATAAGTAGCATCACCACACATTATACATTCCATGGGTTTTCTTCTGAGAGACTTGTCTTGATGAGAAGGTTTGTTTTGATCCTTTTCCAAATCCTTTTTCATCTTCTTGGATGATACAACATGCTTTGTAGGTTGAATCTTGCCTTTGGAGTTAGATGGTCCAGCTTGTGCAGCAATGGTGCATAATGGTTCAATCTTCCATTCTTTACTAGGATAGCTTAGACTTAAATTAGGACTTTTGGTACTAGAGTACTTGGTTAGGTATTTAGTCTTCCTCACTTCAAACCTAGCAGAGATAAAAGCTTGTTTTTACTTGGGGTTGAAGGTGGGCTTGATCCTCTTTATACTTTCTTTGATCTTCTATTTGCAGCCCGGATTAAGTTCTTTCTTGTAGACTACACCATCCCTTGTTTCTTTTTTCTTTGAAGATATAGTGACCCCTCTTTGAATGAACCTCTTCACTTATTTCTGGTTTATCCTTCACTATATTCTCTTAATCTTCCTATTGGATAGGATCAATAAGAGGCAACACATCTTCACTAGTTCCACACCTTGGATCTCTAACTAATAGCTATTTCATTTGATTCAAGTCCATGCATGTTTTGATAACAAACTTTTGCATGCAAGGATGAACATAGAATGTTTTTGAAGGTTTCCTCTTCAACAACATATTTTTCTGTCTTGGCTTTGCTGATCAAAAAACTCAACCTAGTCTTTAGGTAACTTGGTATCAATATCATTAATCTGAGTTTGTAGTTTTTATGCTCATATTTTAAAGTAGAAATGGTTTTCTCTAAATATTCTGTTTTCAACTTATAATCATTTTCTACTCTCTTAAAATCAACTTTTAAAATGTTCAAAGAATCAAGATCATATCTTACTTCCAAGTTGAAGGACCTGTACATGTTAACTTTAGCAATGTTTTTAGGAAAGCAAATATGTTCCAATACCTTTGATTCATCATGAAATCTCTAATATAAGCCTCCTTCAACAACAACTACAACTTGCTGCTTTGGTTGATTGGGCTTCTCGATTCTTAAAGTTTCCTTAGTGTAGTCTGGCCTGGACTGTGTATGGCAACCATTTGTTGTTGGTGCCTTACGCTCCTAAGCAAAGTGGCTCATTTGATTACAATTGTAACACTTAAATTTTCTCTTGTATAGCTAATGTGCTCAAAGTGTATATAAAATAATATGTTTAGACACAACTCAGTTTAAAATGGTTTTTCCAAAAATACTACACCACGCACGTTAGGCAAGCGTACCTATCGTTCGTACTATAGCAACGGTAAGAACCGGATGTCAGACCGTGGACACGTGCAATATCCCAATACTTGACCTCTATCAATATTTAGTTGTGTGAATTTAAAGACGATTGATTATTTTAGCAAAAACTAACTAAAAATAAGAATAATAAATAATTAAATGAATAAACGAAAAGAAACTAAACTAAAGAGATTAAACGGGATTCAAACAGAGATGGGTACTACCTAGGTGTCGAATCCTTTTTCAGTGGTTTGACTCAAGTGACTATGTATGAAACTACTGCTCCTTAGATTTTTGAAAACCAGATTGACTCCACTATAGACACGTTTTGTCAATCTTAGTTACTAAATATTTAGCACCAGTAGTCAAAATATATTAACTTTTTATTAGTCTAAATCCCTCGATCAAGGCGTCCTAAACTAGCAAGCCTAGATGTGATAAGATATAGACCGTCTAACACATCCTAAAGCCCACAATAAATCTATTTATTTAAACTTGTAACCTAGCAGCACCTTAACACGTATAAGCACGTTAACACCCTACGATCATAAGTATGCTAATCGCACAAACAATGCCTATGTTATCTACTAGCATGAGTTATTGTTTGCTCAAACTGATTATTCACGGATCCTTACCAAATCAGCCAACATTATTATCTAGAAATCCAAGAACTAAGTCTAGTTACAAGTGTTAAATTGATAAAACAAAATCTACCATCATAACAATGGATTAAATAACACACGGCTGTAGTTCTACTTTCCGTGATCAACACATCCATAAAATCAGATTATAATGTCAATAAATATTAGAAACGATCATTACACGTCTGAAAATTCAGATTCATCAAAAAGTCAATTGTTCATACGTAAGTCAGACATAAAAATCAAGCCATCGAAAAATTCATCTTAACCTAGGCAGAGTTATAAAGCTAGCCAATCATAATCAAAGTAATAACTACAAAAGAATCATTCATGGCTGAAAATTAATTAAAAACAGAAACTAATCAAGAACAGATGAGGAGAAAGTCGGTTTCGGTCAAACCGAACGAAGTGCTTCAATCCCGTGTAAGAACTCCGTTTTCAAACTCCAAATCTGCTGCTGATTTGGATGGAACCCCAAGCCTAAAGAAACTTGATCGAATTTGTTTAAAAAAAGAATAGTGGTCCAGTAGCTCCACGTGATCTCATCCATGATTTAATTCATTGGACTTGAATGAAAATTACGACTTTGCCATTGCTTGAATTTGTTGACTCGTATCCGAACTCGTCCGTGAACATCCCAAACATCCGACTCCATTGGTTTTAGCTTAAAACTTCATTAAGCATCACCAAACCTGCGAATTCTAAATATAAAATAATTAAGTATCAAAATCCATAAAATTATGACCAAAAATGCGTTTAAATGCGAGATAAAATATAAGTTTTTATAGACACTTTGTAACCCATCAATAGCCCAAACTTTCCATAATATACATTGCTAGAAAATTTCCTTCCTATCCTCTTGTAGAACTTCTTGGCTCTATGACTGAGAAGAGCCACCTGTTGGACTATTTTCGTGTACTCCAGATCATCTGGATGGATGCATTCCAGGACTTCAAGGGTGAAGAGAAACTTGACAGAACTGTCATCTAAAGACACAAAGGCATAAGAAGAGTTGGGCTCTTGGAATGGACTTCCTTAGTGTAGGTCTCTCTAGGTGTCCCTAAGAAGGTGATAAAAGGATACTTTTGTGAATTTTTAGGGTAGTAGATAAGATGATGTTGTACATCTCTGTTGTCCATTTCATCCACATGAAGTGCTGAAATCTTGTGGGTGTCGGTTGAGCTGGAGGAAGGACTTTGGCATGTTCATCTCCATGTGGTAACCGCTTAGGATTCCATACAACTCAGTGAGGGTGAAGGTAGAGAGGTTCTTAATTCTATTGATGGCCACACAATAGTTTGTCTATTGTCTAGTAAGAGAGAACATGAACTTCCTCACTATATACATGTTCTCAAGTTTGACTCCAACATCCATTAGAGTATCTATAATCTCAACATACCTGAAGTATTGTTGAGTGATAGTTTCACCTGTCTGAAGCTGAAAATTTCAAACTGTAGCTTTCATTATTTCTTTCCTGTACTCCTTAACTTCCACATATCCTTCATACATCAGCCACAATGCATCTGAGAGTTCTTTTACGGTCTTACATTTCTTAAAGCCTCTATAGATGGAGTTGGGAAGAGCAGCTTGTAAAGTGGTCATAGTTTTTTGATCAATGTCTATTTTCTTCTAATCTTCTTTAGAATAATCAACCACTCCCTTGGGTATCATCCCACCTCCAGTAGTTGTTGAAGTAGAATTTGGGATGTAAGGTTCGGAGACTATAAATTTCCATATCCTGATGTCTTGAGACTTGATGAAACCTTCCATTCTCATGCACCAAGTGTCAAAGTCATTAGGAGTAATCAATGGAGACTTTATCATTATTTCGGTTTTCGTATTGCTTTAGAAAGAGCTGCCATTTTTTCAAGTAAGTGAGTGTGAAACTAAAGAATGATTTAAGATGGTAAGATCTTGCAATCAAGAGTCTAAGAAGATCTGATACCAATTGCAGAACTAGTTAATTGTTAACAAAAATTTCACAGTTGAAGATTATCAACATAACATACTTACTAGACCAAATAGGGAACCATGCAAAGAAACAATAAACAACCAACTAAAAACACTCAAGAACATAAAGATTGGTTTTCAAGGATGATTTATATTGCTCTCAATTATTTTACAATTGTTACTAAGCTTCGTAGTCCTAAGACTGATACATGAGACACTTTATACTACATCCTATAGTCGGGCATACTTTGAAGGACAACTAGACACTAATCTAGACAACAAGATCAATGTAAAGTCAAAAGACATATTGCCTTTTGACATATGACTATGACATGTCATAGCTCACATCCTATTGTATTACAATAAGGATAAAAATACTAAAGTAGGAAGTTACATATAATATACCATGATGTATAGTTGATAAAAGTAAAAAATATGATCACCAACTTATATAAATTGGTAAGTCATCAGAGCTGATAGTGGAAACATCTTATGCTTTTGTCAAAAGTGTTTCAGTAGACACATGTCTTCTTAGTCTTTAGAAGATTTCAGTCTTTAAGCTTTGGAAGACTTTGTCTTCAATCTTCGAAATACTTCACTTCTAGCTTCAGAAGATTTTTGTCTTTGGCTTCAGAAGATTTGACACTTAGTTGTTTTATTTGTTCATTGTTAAATTTTTCGAAGTACTTCCTTGTATTTCAGTGCTTGCTGAGAGATCTTTGGTTAACATCAGCCTCTAAGAGAATCCTCTTGGCCTTACAAAAGTGAATTGTATTTGACCTGACTCTTTTCTAAGCATATTATGTTGAAACGTAGACCAACTCAAAATGTACATAAAAATATATGTAGCGGCATTGTATGTGGCATGATAAAGTATAGATTACAACCACCACAACTCATTTCCGAACTATTTTTTTCAAAACTTAAAGTAACACAAATTAGGTTGAATGAAAACATATTACATTTGACCCGATTCTTTTCCAAACAAATTATGTTGAAACGTGAACCAATTCAAAACATACATAAGAAAGCACATGTAGAGATGTCGTATGACATGATAAAGTATATATTACAATCGTCACAACTCATTTATGAACTAAATTTACATGTAAATGTATAATAACTTAGAGTTAAGGTATGTATTGAGAGAGAGAGAGGGAGAGAGGTGAAAGTTAGAAGGGAAAGCAAGGCAAAGTGGTCTTTAAGGTATGTGTTTTAAGTTGTCTAATTCATATTTCTATTGAGGAATATTTGGTAATGATTATGATACACGATTATGTGGTTTGGTGTTAATGAGATCTCGAGAAAGGGGTTTTGTTGTATGTTACCTTCAAAAAGTGAGTTCTAGCCTATTTTTACGAGTATTTAAATGTTTTGGGGATGTTATGCATACTGAGATATTTGTTTATGCATATTTTGATGATTTTTATTGAAGTCGTTACGTTATGGATAAATTAAGCAAGGTTAAGTCAATGTACAACCTTAACTATGATATTTTTGTGTAGCACTTTAATGTTTTTGCATGTCATGAAGTTCTCACGTAATTTAGGTGACTTGGGTTGCAAGAGTTTCGAATTATAGGATGTTCTCGTGCGATATGATGTTTTCGCGAAAGTGGTGTTTTCGTGTGTAGTAATGTTTTTGCATACTTAGATGTTTTCGCTTAGTCTTAGGAGCTCTCGCATACTTAGGTTTGCTAAGGAGTTCTCACGTGGCTAGTTTCGATGAATTTTGTTTTTTATTACGACCTAAACTGTTTAATGAATAAAACTAAAGTATTATTTAATGAAAGTGAAAGATAAAGTTAATGAAACGTGAAACGTAATAAATGAATAAAAGTCTTTTAGGAGAATATGAATGGAGTTGCAAAACCATGTGTTGTTAGCTGAACTGATATGCGGCTTAGCTAGCCTATGAGGATGCATAAAAGGGTCTAACATTTGTGATTGACCTTTGGACTGTGACCTAATATACGTACAAAGGATGGGCCTATTTATAGGTCCCGACACATATTCAAGCTTCGCGCACAATGTTAGGGTCTAGCATATGATCCATTACAATGAAATATAAAGATGAATGAATGAAAGAAATGATGAAAGTTAAAGAAATGAACATGTTAATATGTATATATTAATGTGTGCTACGTATGAACATGTTAATGTTTTTAAGTATCTATAGGTTCTAATAAAACAAGCTTTTTAAAGCCACATGTCATTCTCTTGACCTACCTTTGTATGGTTTCATATAAGGCTGATACAATCCAAAACATCCAAAGTCTGTTCTGCATGCATGCACAGAAATACTAAGTAGAATGATTCGGAAGTTTCATACTATGCCTTAGAAAATATTCTATGTGTGAAATCTTCCAAAGCCAAGACCAACATATTCCGAAGCCAAACATGAAGTCTTCCGAAGCTTCAAAGACAGAGTCTTCCAAAGCCAACTCATAAAGACAGATTTCTTCCGAAGACTTTTGAGTACATGCTTTTTCTGATGTACCTTTACTATAAAGCTGGACCACCTTTCCGCTACAATTCTGTGGACTCACCAACTTTATAAGTTGGTGAAAGGTCCATGCTTTTGGTAACTGTACATGAGGTCTTGAGTCTGTTACTTTCTACTTTATATACTTTTATCTTCTTTGTAATATATTAGGATGTGAGATATGACATGTCATAGTCAGTAGTCAAAAGACAATATGCCTTTTGACTCTACATTGATTTTGTTGTTGTTAAGATCATGTATTTAGCTGGCTTTTAAAGTATGGCTGGCTGTAGGATGTAGTATAAAGTATCTCAGGTCCCTTGTATCTTTCTTTATGCTTTGTAACACTTATAAGGAACGTGAGAGCAATATACAACATTATTGAAAACCAAACACTTGTGTTATCTTGTTATTGTTTTGTCTCTTTATTACTTGTGTTTCATAGTATCAAAGTGTAACTGGTTATTAGTTCCCTATATGATCTGTTAGGTATTCTAACCCAGTCTCCTTAATATGTGTTGTGTTGTAAGTGACCATCCCTCAAACGATCCTGCAATTGGTATCGGAGCATTCCAAGCTATTGATTGTAAGATGTCACCATCTTAAGATCTATCACACACACAAATTACTTAACATTTCAAATGACAGCTATCACTAAAGCTGATATGGAAACTGGAACCATGACAAAGTCCCCACTGATCACTCCTGAATACTTTGATATTTGGTGCCATAAGAATGGAAGGTTTCATCAAGTCACAAGACTTTAGGATGTGGGAATCAATTGTCTCAGGACCTTACATACCAAGCACCTCTTCAGCTTCTGCTGGGGGTGGTATGATTCCAAAGGTTGTGGCTGACTACTCTAATGAAGACAGGAAGAGAGTAGAAATTGATCAGAAGGCCATGACAGCCTTTCAAACTGCTCTTTCAAACTCCATATGCAGAGGCTTCAAGAAGTGCAAAACTACTAACCTGCTATGGGATGCACTGAAGCTGATGTATAAGGGGTCTATTGAAGCCAAGGAGAACAAAAAGGATCTCCTGAAGCAACAGTTTGAAAAATTCACCTTAAAAACACATGAAACCATGACTCAACAATACTTCAGGTATGTTGAGATTGTGGACACTCTAGTGGATGTTGGAGTGATTCTTGAAAATAGAAACATTACAAGGAAGTTTATGTCCTCTCTTCCTAGGCAATGGACCTATTACTGTGTTATATCAAGAGGACTAAGAACCTCAAGACTCTCACTCTAACTGAGTTGTATGGTATTCTCAAAGGATACCCGATATAGATGAACAGACAAGGTTCATCTAGTAACTCCAAAAATCAAATGAGTTCAGTGCTGCATGTGACTGAAAGGGATAGCATAAAACTTCAACATTATTTTATATGCTACCTTGAAAACTCATAAAGGTCCTTTCATCACCTTCCCAAAGACACCAAGAGAAAGTAACACTCAAGGAATCTCATTCCAAAAGACAAGCTCTCGCATGCCTTTGTGTCTTCTGATGAAAGCACATGCAACTTTCTATTCACCTTTGAAGATCTGGACTGTATCCATTAAGATGATTTGGAGTACATGGAAATAGTCTAGCAGATAGCTCTTCTCACTCACAAATGGCTGGATAAAAGCAAAGTCAAGTGTTACAATTGTAACCAAATAGGCCACTTTGCAAGGGAGTGCAAGACACCAAGGACAAATGGTGGCCAAGAACAAAGCAGACCAAACTACACTAAGAAAGCCAACCAAAATGAGAAGCCAAAGTACCAAGCTGCAGTTGTTGTTGAAGAAGGAGGCTTTGACTGGAGCTTTCAGGTGGAAGATGCATCTCCAAACCAAGCATTGATGGCTAATCATGATGAAGCAAAAGTATTGGAACATCTCTGTACACCAAAATGTATTCCTAAAGTTAATAGATACAAGTCCTACAACTTAGATATGAGATCTGATCTTGAGTCCTTCAATATCTTAAAATTTGATTTCAAAAGAGCTTAAAATTAATATAAACCAAAAATTGAAGACTTAGAAAAAGCCATTTCAGTTCCTAAACATGACCTATAGGACTTAGATCAAAGACCTTATAACCAAGTTGTCTGATTGCTAGGCTAAGCTTGTGATCAGCAAAGCCAGGGCATAAAAATGTGTTCTTGAAGAAGAGACCTTCAAGAACATTATATCCTTATCCTTGCATGAAATAGTTTGTTATCAGAATAAGCAGGGACTGGGATCTAGTGAGATAGCTCCTTCGCATACAATCTTGTCCATAAGATCTCCTAGGTATGGAACTTATGAAGATGAGCTTCCTCTCATAGAACCTTTGACTTAAGAGGATAAAGAAGAGATAGTGAAGAAGGCCTCTGACAAGAGTGAAGAAGAGGATTCTAAGAAGGGTTACTATCCTTCTGAGGAGAGTAAGAATCCTGGGATGACCAAGTCTGTGAGAAAGAACTTGATCAAGAAGAGCAAAACAAAAGTAAAGAAGACTCAAGAGATCAAGGCAATCTTCAACTCTAAGCAAAAACAAGTTTTTATCTCTTTAGGATTTAAAGTGGTAAATTCTGATGATACTAACTTGAACTCTAGTACCAGGAGTTCTGGTGTAGTATCAGCTTATCTCAACAACAAGCAAAAGGTCGATTAGTTGTGCACCACTACTACACAACCTGAACCATCAAACTCCAAAGG
Organism: Flaveria bidentis; assembly: GCA_018326385.1. Lineage (NCBI taxonomy): Eukaryota > Viridiplantae > Streptophyta > Magnoliopsida > Asterales > Asteraceae > Flaveria > Flaveria bidentis. The sequence continues at coordinate 26,366 of BJCM01203609.1, read as the reverse complement.
AATTTCTCACCCTAAAAAGACTTCCAATGTATCTGCAAAGATAAAGGCGGAGAAGGAAAGTGATCAAGTTCAGCCTTGTTCACATATTAAAGCTCTTAGGAAGAAGAAAATGTAATGTATCATGTGTGAGAGTACCTCTCATATGGCTAAGGATTGTCTCTACAATCCAAAAAGTACTCTCCATATGATCAAGAAAGGAAGAAGCAAGCTTAGAAAGGAGAATCTATTTCCTTCGGAAGCTCCAAAATGAAGATGAAGGCAAGTAGAAAACTGCCTTCGAAAGAAAATTTGGTCTCAGAAGAAGGGAATACTTCCGAAGCACTAAAGCCTACTGCAGTGTTAGCAAGATCTTCCAAAGTTTCAATCATTAAAACTTCCGAAGTCAGCAAAACTTCTAAAGTATTGATGGTCAAGTCTAAGCTTCCAAAGGTGGCGTGGAATACAAAGAATGACCAAGTGACTGAGATTTCTCCATCAACAACATCAAAAGATCCTCAAAACATTAATATAGGATCTATTACTATTTCATTACCTTCAACTTCTTTTGATATGCCCAAGACCAATAAGGCTTGGGTTTCCAAATGTAATTAACCATCTTTTTTGTTCAAGAACAACTAAATACAAACAAGAATGTAAGGATCATTGATAGTGGCTATTCTAAGCACATGAAAGGGAATATGTCAGTACTCTAGAAATTCGATAAGATTGATGGAGGGCCAGTTGATTTTGGAGGAGATGCTAGTAACCAACATTACTGGAAGGGGTAAGGTCATAAATGGTAAGCTCAATATTGAGAAGGTAAACTTTGTTAAAGAGCTTGGATACAATCTTCTGATTGTATCTCATTTTGTGATCAGAGTCATAACAAGCTCTTTACTGAGCATGAGTGCATTGTTCTCAAGCTCGAGGTGGTCATTTCTCATGAGCATATCCTGCTTAGCGCCCCCAGGAAAGGGAACATATACAAGATGTACTTTTAAGAAACATCTCTCTCAAGAGAAGTTTCATGCTTTCTATCTAAAGCAAATAGTGATGAGTCTTTTCTCTTGCATAAAAGAATGTTCCATGTAAACTTTAAAGACATAAATAAGCTAATTAAGAATGATTTGGTAACTAGAATGCCAAAGATAATGTTTACAAGTGATGACCATTGTGTTGCATGCCTGAAAGGAAGCAACACAAGGTATCTAACAAGCAAACGGAAAGAAACTTTATCACTACTCCCCTACACTTATTACATATGGATCTCTTTGGCCCCACTAGTGTAATGAGTCTAGGAAAGACCACTTACTGTTTAGTTATCAAAGATGACTTTGCAAGATTCACTTGGGTCTTCTTTCTTTGAATTAAGGATGAGACTCCTGAGATTTTGAAGAATTTCTTCTTAAAGATTGAGAATCAATGTGATCACAAGGTCAAAACCATAAGATGTGATCAATGAACTAAATTCAAGAACCAAATTCTTGATACATTTTGTGATGAAAAGGGTATTACAAGACAATACAGTGCTCCCAAGACTCCTCAACAAAATGGTTTTACTAAGAGGAGAAACAGGACACTAATTGAAGCTACAAGAACCACGTTGTCTAACTCTAAACAACCTATCACCTTCATGGTAGAGGCTGTCAACACTGGCTGCTTTGTGCAAAACAAAGTATTAGTAGTTAAGATACATGGTAAGACTCCTTATGAACTTTGTCACAAGAGAAAGCATTTTATTGGTTTTCTCAGATCATTTGGATGTCCTTGCACCATCTTGAATACCAAAGATCAAATTGTCAAGTTTGCTGAGAAATCAGATGATGGACACTTTATTGGACACTCTTCCCAAGCTAAGGCTTATAGATTATACAATCTTAGAACTAGAATTGTTGAGGAGTCAGCCAATATGACTTTCAATGAGCACACACCCAGTGTAATTGGTTCTGGTCATGATTAGTTATTTGATCTTGATTTAGTTACCAATTGTTTTAATAAATCTTGTCAGAATGTTTCAAGGTGTACGGATAGTTTATCAACAGGTGATCCTGATCCAAGATTTGAGCTGGAAAGACCTTCAAGCTATACAACTTCAGCTCTAGTTGTAAATAATCTTGTAAATAAAGTTTCTATCAACACAACAATGACAAAATCAGCTAATAGATCTGAGATGCCTTCAAATTATATCTCAAAGGCTTAACAAGTAGATAAAGAAACTTTAAATATAGAAGATAATGGTGATGGTGACAATGATCAAGACTTTCTTGATGTTGATAACCGTCACATTGAAGACAACATCTATGATGTCACACACTCATTGGATCAAGTTTCACTTGATAAGTGTGCTGATGTGGTGGGAGAAACTTCAATACCAGATCTTTATTTCTCTAATCTAGATCTATCTCAACAACTTGCTATGATTCCTCAGCTAAGGATCCACAAGTCTCATCCCACCTCAAACATCATTGGAGATGTTGATTCAGGGGTAAGAACAAGATGACAAACCCATGATGCAAATGTTTGTCTTTACTCTTGTTTCTTATCTCAGATAGACCCTAAGAAGATTGATAAGGCTCTAAAGGATGGAAGTTGGGTTGAAGCTATGCAAGAGGAGCTTCTTTAATTCAAAAGGCAAAAGGTTTAGAACCTATGTCCTTTTCCTTATAGGAAGACTACTATGGGAACCAAATGGGTTTTTAGGGATAAGAAGAATGATAGAGGACTTTTCATCAAAAACAAGGCATGAGTAGTTGTTCAAGGGTACACACAAGACAATGGAATTGACTACACAGTTGTCTTCGCTTCTGTGGCAAAACTGGAAGCTGTTAGGATATTCTTAGCTTTTGCTGCATCCAAGAACTTCAAGGTCTACCAACTTGATGTCATGTGTGCCTTTCTTTATGGGATGATTGATGAAGAGGTGTATGTCAAACAACCATCTGGTATTACAGACCCTGACCATCCTGATTATGTCTGCAAGCTTGATGGAGCTTTTTATAGGCTGCACTAAGCACCAAGGAAGTGCTATGAGACTCTATCTCAGTATCTATGCAAGCATGGATATAGAAGAGGTACTATAGATGGAACTCTCTTCATAAAAAGACAAGGAAATGACTTAATGCTAGTTCAAGTATATGCATTTGACATCATCTTTGGATCAACTAATCCAAAGCTCTTCAAAGACTTTGAGAAGCTGATGAAGGACATATTTGAAATGAGTGCCATGGGGGAACTTAATTTCTTTCTAGGGATTTAAGTGAAGTAAGTTGAAGATGGCATCTTCATAAGTCAATCAAACTATGTTTAGGACATACTTAAGAGGTTCAACATGACTGAATGCAAGATTGGTAAGACACCCATAGCAAGAAACCACTCCCTTGGGCCTGATCTTGAGGGGGAGTGTGTGGATGAACACCTTTACAAAGCTATGATTGCGTGTCTTGTGTACCTTACAGCTAGCAGGCCTAATATCATGTTTGTTACATGTATTTGTGCAAGATATGAAGCGAACCCCAAGATGTCTCACCTAATCACTGTCAAGAGAATTTTAAGATACCTCAAAGGTACATTAACTCTTGGCCTTTAGTATCCAAAGAATTCTTACTTCAATTTGTTTGCATATATAGATAGTGATTATGGTGGATGCAATATGACAACAAAGTCTAAATCAGGGGGATGTCTCATGACAATGAAAGAAGCACTCATGTGTCTCTGCCTCAACTGCTAAAGCTGAATACATTGTTGTTGCAAGTTGTTGTGCACAAGTGCTTTAGATTCAGAATCATATGCTAGATTATGGATTCAACTTTAAGAAAACTCCCATTCACATGGATAACAACAGTGCTATCTTTATCACAGAGAACCCTGTGCAACACTTAAGGACAAAACACATCAATATCAGGTATCATTTGATTAGAGATAACTTTGAGAAAGGATTAATCAAACTAATCAAAGTTAACACAAATGAACAATACGCTGATCTATTCACCAAAGCTTTTGATGAGAAGAGATTCAAATATCTTGTATTAGCTATTGAGATTATTAACCTTGAGTAGCTTTTACTTAAAACTTAAACATATTATTTCTAAAACTGTGTGTTCTAAGTTGTCTATTCTATCATCTTCATAAACCATGGTTTACTTTGGAAGAACAAAAATCTTTTAGAAGATATTCTTTAGAGTTTTGAAATATTTTTATCCTTCGGAAGATATCCATTTACCTTCGGAAGAAATTTAAGTCTTCAAAACAAACAACTACTTGGAAGAATTTACCTTCGGAAGAAATTTTCACAATATCTTCTAAAGCTTACTTTCTTTTCAAAATACTTGTGTGTTTTAAAGAACATTTTTCATCCGAAATCAATTAACTCTCAAAAGTTTTTATTAAAACTTTCAAGTGATGATCTCTTCCGAAGCAAAATTTTCTAAACTTTTGGAATATCTTCTTGAGCCAATTTGGCTTCGGAAGCTTTTCATCAAAACTTCTGAAGAGAAATTACCTTCAGAAGATTTTCGAATTCCAAGAAAACTAACTTTTGGGTAAAAGAAAACTAATTTTCAGAGATAGGACCGACATTCAGATTTTAAATTTTATCTATTGGATCTATAAAGGCTGGTGCAACCAAAACCAAACACTTAGACTATATTTGATGCAACTTGTAAAGGACTTCCGAAGCTAAGTATGGACTTCCGAAGGGAATGAAGCTCTTCCAAAGACAAAGTGCAAGATCATCTTCCGAAGGAAAAGCTCCAACTTTCAAAGATAAAGTCTTCTCTTCTAAAGTTCAAGACTTAGAAGAATTCAAAGAAAATGACTTCTGAAGAAGAAGTGCTCAAGCCACAGAAGAAGCATGTTGATACATTATGTTCCTAGTTTATGTTCTTAAATGTAAACGTCTTTCATTTCTTACACATGTGTAATGTAATTCTTAATGAAATATGATATGCATTTTGATGTTTATTTGTCTTTGAGTAATTCATATTATCATTGTATTTGGTATAATTCATATGTATGAACATCATATATAGGTTTGAGATTGTTGTATATAGTTCTAAGTCAATAATGATTATGAAATGTGTTCAACTTAGTCGGGTGATTATTCATGCTAATGGACCATACACACGAATGAATCATACTTATGGACCAGTCGCAGGACTAAACCAGGAGACTAGATCAGTCGTATGACTGAGACGTAAGGTTGATTCAGTCGCACGACTAAATCTTCAGTCGTGCGTATGAACCAACCGCATGAGTCAGTCGCACGACTGAACCATGCTAATGGTTCAGTCATACGAATGAAAACTAAAAACCTATAAAATACTACATAATTCGTGAAAAAACGGGAGACTTCGAATATTGACAAACCCTAGCCGTCCAGAGTGCCCTAAGCAGCCTATCCAACTTCATAGTTCGTTCTTGGTCGATTTCTAATCAATTCTTAACGTTTGTTTCATCATTAGATCGATTAGGTTGTCGTTCTCACTGATTGGATCGCCAATCAAATAGGATTCTGCACTATTTAATCTGGTCTCACATAGAATCCATTAGTACTCCATATGAAAATAGTCCTAACAAGTGGTATCAGAGCTTTGGCTCTTGATTTTGCGTGGATTCAATTGGTTTTGGTGTTAAAACCAACGTTTTCAATCAAAATAGTCACCTTTTTGCTTCAAAAAGTGTTTTTGATGATTGCATGTGTTAAAGTTTCAATTTTTCATCAAACGACAGATTAGGGTTTCTGGAAAATTCATATTTTGTGTCAAAGTGTTCAAATATTCGATTTTTCAAACACAACAGCTTTCAGTCGCACGATTGGACCATTCGTACGACTGAACCCACTCGTATACATTCATTTATACGACTGAACTCAGTCGTATCTCTTATTCATACGGTTAAGCAACTCCAGTCGGTTCATTACAATCGCCCTGCTCATTCGCACGACTGAATCCAATCACCTGATTGAATTCATTCGTATCCTTCATTCGCACAAGTGACCCATTCACATAGCTCATTCGCATGAGTGAATCTGTCCTGTTCTAAGTTTACCAAGTTTAAAGCAATGGAAGGCCAGTTTGCTGCATTCACTGTTGGAAAGGACTCGCGTATCCAGAATCTTCTACTTCTGGAGAATGAGATTGGAAACCATAACAAACCGCCAAAGTTTTTAAATTTGGATGAATACCCATAGTGGAAACAGTGGTTTGAAATCTACTTGAATGGAGTTGACCCAAACCTTTGGACATCCATTGAGACTGGTTACATGGTACCAGTCAGTTCTAATGGAGATAAATTGACTTTGGGAGGAATGAGTGAATCCTAGAAGACTCTGCATAATACTGAAAAGAAAGCATATGTCTTTTGACTCAGTCCATACCTAAGGACATATTTCATCAGTTCTCTGAGAACAAGTAATCTAAGAAATTATAGGAGGCCTTGGAAAAGAGATACAAAGGATATTCAACTCTGAAAGCACTAAAGGTAAAAGCTCTTAAGAAGGAATTTGACAATTTCTCTCCGATTGGGAATGAGAGCTTGGATGATATCATTGATCGATTCTATCATCTTATGAGTGAGTTGCACACTCATGGCGTGACCACATCCATGGAAGATAAAGTCTCTAGTTTTGCTGACGATCTGCCAGACAAATGGGATCCATTTGTGTCTAATTTGATGCAAAAAGACACTCTTGATACTTTTAACATAAATGATTTCATTTTGAAGTTAAGGGAGGAAAAACTACGTGTGAAATACAAGTCAAAGAAGGCATCCTATGTTCAGAATCATGCATTATACAATTCAGTTCCAACTCCAACTGCTTCAGGTTCACCGCTACAAATGGCGTTTATGTCTAGCTCTTCTGCTCCTTCCCAAAGCAATGCATCAGGAACTGTAACGTCAGGGTCATCTGGAACCCAATACATTGTTCCTGAGGCAAATACTACCAAGTTAAAGACTGAGAATCTCTGAAATATCACCGTGAAAGTTGCTAAAGAGCACATGGACCTTCTAGCTGCTGTTGTTCAATCTTATGATGGATTAGTAGCTGGTAAGATTGGAAACTATCATCTTGCTGATGAAGACTACAATCAAGTTGATGAAACTGAGCTAGAACGCATGGATATTATGTCGGCCTTGGCTAGTGCTGCTAGAAGAGCTAAGAAGTTTGTTAAAAATATGGGGCAAATTTTGGTAGCCACTAAAGATACGACGTTTGGATTTGACAAAACCAAAGTCACGTGTTTCAATTCTGGTGAAAAGGGGCACTTCAAACGTGAGTGCGTAAAGCCAAAGAAGACTGGAAATGGAAATCCTTTTCCCACATTCAACCGACAAGACAAGGATACGATTGGAGCTTCATCTTCAACTAATGAGTCTAAGGATTTTGTTGCTCAAGGTGATGTTGGACAAGACTGGTCATTCCGAATCATTTCTCAGGGTGAATCAAACATTGCTTTAGTTAATACATTGGATGATGGATCTACAAGTGAAAGAGACATCATAGCTGAGCATACACTTTCAGACATCAAAGAAGCTATGGATTTCATTGATCATTTGGTTGAATAAGAGCTTAGTGCTACACACTCAGAATCTCCAGTCACCGATGGGTCTGACACTACTTTGATGGCTGATTCGTCTGGTTCTACACAGGTATGTTCTAAAGACGAATTATTTGAAAAACATGTATGTACTGAATGTTATAAATTTAGGGAAAGCATTGATTTAAAATTTGCTAGGTTATTAGAACATAATGATAATCTAGTAAATGATTTACAACTTTGCACTGAAGCAAATCTTGTTTTAAAACAAAATGAGTACAGCTTCAAAGAAAAGATAGAACTGTTGGGGAAACAATTAAGGGAAACCGAGGTTGTTACCTTAAATCAATCAAATGGCATCAAGTTCTATTTAAATTCTTTGGAAGAAACTAAAAAGGAAAAAAACAGTTTTGCAAGTCGAAGTTGAATCATTAAAACAAAAACTGCACAGTTTGGCAAGTTCTTCTCACATTGTTTAGAACTTAGTGAAAGAACGGAACGCTGGGGAAGGTCTAGGTTATAAGGTAGTACCGCCATCACATGAAATCCTTGTGAACACTAAATGTAGACCAATTAATAATAACCCAGTAAAGGATCATGTGGTGTCTGCTCCTTTGGTCAGTGATCCAGATTCTATGGGTAAACCTATGAAATCTATCACTAAACAGAAGGATTATACTTTGGGATCAACGGATAAGATACCTGTTGAGGATTTGAGTAACAAGATTGAAAATGTTAAATTAGGGTCAGGTTCACAAAAATCTATTTCAGAACCTAAAAAGTCTAATAAAATGAAAATAAAAGATGTTCAAAATGTCAAAACAATTAAGTTTGTTAAAGAAGGTGAAACATCTAAAAAGGAATAGAAACAACCCAACCAGACATATCTCAAACCCCGACCAAACTCAACCCCACATCAAAAATTTCCTTAAACTGTTGAAGAGAGATCCTGCTACAGTTGTAGAAAATAAGGACATATCTCTCCAAATTGTCCTTATTATCAGACACCTAAAAGGAAAATTGAACTTTTTGATGAAAAACCAAGTTTTTCAAAAATTAGATCTAATACTCCTCCAAGATACGAAAGGCCACACGGACTATTAGCTCGAAGCAAATATGTGTCACCTAAGGTTACACTTAAGATTATTAGTGAACCTAAAGTCAAACCATAAGCAAGTCATCTGTTTACCACAAACAGGCCACACACAAAACTGGTTTATGGAAGAAAAACAAGTAATGTGTCTGATAATGAGAGCAAAGAGAAGAAAGATGTGCCCTCATCCTCTGAAGGACTATGGGTTGAGTTCATGATGTGTGATACCTCTAGGACACCCAAGCCAGTTAAGGCTTGGGTCCCAAACTTGAACTAATCAATTCCTTTGTATGTGTAGGGTGTCCGCTACAACGCTATCACTAAAACCTGGATTATTGATAGTGGGGCTTCTAGGCACATGACCGGGAATTCGTCTATCCTTTTCAACATCAAGCAAATTAAAGGGGACACATATCATTCGCTGGGAATAAAGGAGGTTACATCACCGCTCAGGCGAAGTGGGAAACAAGAAAGTGAAATATGACAAGGTTAACTACGTTCAGCAACTGCAAAATAACTTGCTTTCTGTCTCCTAAATTTGTGATAAGGGATTCAAGGTTATGTTTGGCAACAAGAAGTGCTACATGTTGAAGAAGGAGTACGTTGTCGAGGAGGATAAAATTCTAATGTCAGCTTCAAGATATAACGATCTGTATGTCTTGGATCTATCAAAAGCATCCACAACTGAGTCTATTGACCAGTGCTTCTTGTCAAAAGCAACAGAGAGGGATTCAGTCTCCTGGCATTGGAGAATAGGACACATTAATCCCAGGAAGATGAATCATCTGGTTCAGAATGATTTGGTGAATGGAGTTACAATCAAGAATTGCTAGCTCTCAGACTTCTACGTAGCATGTAAGAAAGGGAAACAGACCAAGAAGTCTCACAAAGCAAGGAAAGTTAATTATATCGACATTCCTCTCGAGCTTCTACACATGGATCTGTTTGGCCCAGTCAGCACAAAGAGCATTATTGGAGATTGGTACTGCTTTGTAGTAACTGATGATTACTTAAGATTCTCTTGGGTGATGTTTTTGAAAGCCAAGTCAGAGACATTTGAATCATTCAAGCATCTAGTCACTACATTGGAATCACTCAACAAGCTGAAAATAAGAAAGATTCGATCAGACAACGGAATGGAGTTCAAGAATCAGTGGATGGAGGCATTCTGTTAAGATAAAGGAATTGTTCATCAATTTACTTCTGCTTACATTCCACAGATGAATGGATTTTCTGAAAGAAATAATCAGAGCTTAATAGAGACAACACGGACAATGTTAGCCGATTTTAAACTGCCTATTCAATTCTGGAATAAGGCAGTGGCTAATGCATGCTACACTCTCAATCGAGTCCTAGTGGTCAAGCATCATGGTAAAATGTGTTATGAATTGCTCTAGTGACGTAAACCCAACTTGGGGTATCTAGAACCTTTTGGAGCACCGTGCATATTGTTAAAGAAAACTCAGACTAGGAAGTTTTGTGAGAAGGCAGAAGAAGGTATCATCTCGAATATAGTATACCAGACAAGAGAGTTTATAACAACTCAACGGGTCAGGTAGAAGTGTGGTACAATGTTGATGTCCAAAGATATGCCACCCACTGCTGGAAAAGGACCTTCCTTCTTCTTTGACAATGATGGATTTTCAAGTCCTTCAATCTACCTCCTTATTCAATTCTGGAATAAGGCAGTGGCTAATGCATGCTACACTCTCAATCGAGTCCTAGTGGTCAAGCATCATGGTAAAATGTGTTATGAATTGCTCTAGTGACGTAAACCCAACTTGGGGTATCTAGAACCTTTTGGAGCACCGTGCATGTTGTTAAAGAAAACTCAGACTAGGAAGTTTTGTGAGAAGGCAGAAGAAGGTATCATCTCGGATATAGTATACCAGACAAGAGAGTTTATAACAACTCAACGGGTCAGGTAGAAGTGTGGTACAATGTTGATGTCCAAAGATATGCCACCCACTGCTGGAAAAGGACCTTCCTTCTTCTTTCACAATGATGGATTTTCAAGTCCTTCAATCTACCTCCTTATCATTCTGATGATGAGTTATCTGCTCGAATGATGTACGATGTTCTGAATACTCCTACACTAGACTCAACATCATTGGTGCCATTAGACAATACTTCTAGCCCTTCAGGGGGAGAGCTTGAGGTAAGTGAGTCTTCCTCTGATGATGAACAGTTGAGACTGCAAATGTGCACCAGGAGGAACAAGTTCCCACTACCAAAAGTACACAAGCATCTGATCTTGATGCCACTGGAACTTCTAAATCCCATACTCCAACAACCACAGAAACTGAACCTGGGATTCAAAATCAAGAAAATGAAGTTGCAATTCCCACCACTCCCAGGACTCGAGTTAATGTGCATCATCCTTTGGACAACATCATCGGGGATATTCTATCGGGAGTTCAGTCACGAAATCAACTATAGTCACCGGATTATGCTGCTGTCATGGAAAAAGGATATCTACACGATATTGCTTATCGATGTTTTGTGTCTCAATTTGAGCTAAAATATGTAAGTGAAGCTTTAAATGATGAGGCATGGGTGAGTGTTGTGCAAGAAGAACTCATTCAATTTAAGAAGTTTGGAGTATGGACTCTTGTGGACAGACCAAAAGGTTGAAAGGTGATTGGCACTAAATGGGTTCTTAAGTGTAAGAAAGATGACCAAGGGATTATCATCATAAACAAGGCTCGGCTTGTCATTCAAGGGCTTAGACAAGTCGAAGGCATTGACTACAATGAAGTGTTTGCACTTGTGGCAAGGATGGAAGCAATTCGTATCTTCTTAGCCTGTGCATCCTACATGAAGACCAAAGTTTATCAATTGGATGTGAAAAGTGCATTCCTTCATGGTGAAATCCGTGAAACGATGTACGTTAGTCAACCAAAAGGATTTGAGGATCCTTATCATCGAAATAGAGTTTATAAATTAGACAAGGCTCTTTACGGACTTCATCAAGCCCCTTGATCCTGGTATGAGAAACTCTCTACTCATCTGCTGAAATATGGTTTTCGCAGAGGGGTTATTGACTGCATGTTGTTCATCAAAGAGAAAGATGGTGATTTACTACTGGTACAGATATATGTGGATGACATAATATTCGGTTCTAAAAATGAAGTATTGTGTAAAGAATTTGAATCCGTGATGAAAGCTGAGTTTGAGATTAGTGCCATGGGAGAGATGAAGTTCTTTCTTGGGTTACAGGTGGATTAGACACCAAATGGAATCTTCCTGCATCAGTCTAAATATGTAGGAGATATTCTTAGTCGGTTCGACATGGATAATGCAACGGTTGCTAGGACTCCACTTGCCACGAACCACGATGTGACACCCGACGAAAATGGTGATCTGGTAGATGCCACTATGTATCGAGTAATGATCGGATCTCTGATGTATCTCACAACCTCTTATCCTAATATTATGTATGCCATGTGTCTCTATCCCAGATATCAGGCTAAACCAAAAGTGAATCATCTAATTGGGGTAATAAGGATCTTTTGTTATCTGAAGGGTACTCCAACGGGTTGTGGTATCCTCATGATGATGACTTTGAGCTTACTGTGTATAGTGACTTGGACTATGGTGGTTGCAAGATGAATTACAAGTCAACATCAGCGGGATGTCAGTTCTTTGGAAGACGCTTAGTCACCTAGTAGTGTAAGAAGCAGACATCTGTTGTTCTGTCAACATGTGAAGCTGAATATGTTGCTGCTGCAAGTTGCTGTTCACAAATCATTTGGATTCAACAGCAAATGCGAGACTACGGTTTGCAATTTTCTAATACCCTATCTTTGTTGATAATTCTGTTGCAATAGCTGTCACTAAAAATCCGGTCCAACACCCAAAAACTAAACACATAGGTATTAAATATCACTTTATACGTGACTATTTTGAAAAACAATTAATTGATGTTTTTAAAATTAATACAGATTTTCAACGCACCGACCTCTAAACAAAAGCTTTTGACAAACCTCGGTTTTATATCTTTTGGAGGTAAATGGTGTGAAAAAGAAAAGTGTTGTGATTCTAGAAGAATCGAATTCTTAGTCCGACAAGTTTTCTCTCTTATGTTTTTAATTTTATTTTCAAGTCTTTCAAAATCCAAAAACACAAAAACCCTTTCGGTTTTAGAATTTTAGGGGGAGAGTTTTAGTATTTCATTACCTATAAAAAAACGAGGGCAAGCAGATAAGCTGAAAGCAAAGAAATCAAATTTGTGATATTAATTCAAAACTTATGAAAAATGATAGTACGCAGGGAACTAATTGTTTGGGACATCAAAAGGATTGAAATGATCAAAATGCTAGATTCAAATTTCATGTCTAAGAAGTGTAAGCTGAATAAAGGGAAAATGATAGTAAACTAGTCTGATACTGAGGTAACATAGAGAAAGTAGGCCTAGGGGTTGCTAGTTCATTTTATGATGTGTCGGTAGATTCAACACAATACACGAGTAGACCTCATTGATGAATCAAATTTAAACTAATTTGTTCAAATTGCTGTGGATTTTCATCTTATCCCTGGTTAACACAATCAACGCATTTCCAATAAGGGTGACGAGCAAAATAAACGTCACAAATGTGTGCAGATAACCATAAAAATGAGCAAAGGACATGGAAAAACCGTTAAGCGCAATCAAGCTAATGACTAATGTTGTTGGTGTTTTATGTGCAAAAGAAAAAAATGCTCTAACAACAAGATAGGTTGTGCGCCTCTCTACTGTGCGATGGCACTGACCTGAGGATAAGCATAACCTAAATATTCTAGAATTCATTGTTGTTTCCTCCTCTTTGTTGTGCGATGGCACTAACCTGAGGTTTGGAATCTCTTTGAAAGCTCTTAGAATAGTTTCTTCTTGTCAAATACCCGTAGACCGCTCAAAATTCTCCAGCGGAATGTTGATTACCATATAAGTGTGGGATCCACAAATGCTTGATGAAATAATATAACCAAACTTATCACCACTATGAGTCAAAAATCTATGTATGGATTTAAGTGGAAAATATACTGACAATCATCATGGCTGAAACTCTCGACAGTGAAAATCATGTATGCACCTTATAGCTCTAGTATGATTTCCTGTAAGGGCTATTGACTCTTAGACAAATAAGAATCTAGTATCCAAGTACATATAAAAGGGTCCCAAATGATTATGATATACCTGTATGATTCCAAATGAATCTTTCCAGAGATCATAAAAATAAATTGAAGCTGTTCTACTCAGGAGGAAAAAATCGGTTAGATGATTGCGCAAAAATATGTCTTCTTTTGCTCTAATTCAAGTTGTTTTCTGTTTTATTTCACTTTTTTGTGTCGATGTCGGACTATATAACTAGATGAACTCTGGGAATCACAAATTATAAAGGTTCACGTTTGAGGTGACCAATTGGCACTCAATTAAAAGGATCACGTCTGAGGTGATCAAATGATTTTCTTTTAAAAAGGTCATGTCTGAGATGATCATTGGTCATAATGTTATCTATCAAATGTTAAATTTTGAGTGTATGGAAATGTATAAAGTCAAACTCATAAGTACGAGCCAATTGCACGATTGAATCATAAGTATGATCCAATCACACGCTTGAACCATAAGTATGAGCCAATCACATGATTGGACCATGACTATAGGTCAACTATGCGATTGGATCACAAGAATGAACCAATCGTAAGACTGGATGAAGGAGTCTGAGTCAGTCGCACGACTGAACCCCAGTCGCACGAATGAATCATGCGCATGGGTCCAGTCACACGACTGAAACTTAAAACAATATAAAAAGGGGGTTAGTCGGTCGTATTCCCTACCACCCTTCAAAACTCTCAAAAACCACCTAATACACGTACACTTTGCCAAATTTTCGATTATTGTGATTCTTCTCCGATTGTGATACTAATCGATTTCTATTCATTTCCAGTTACTTTGAAACTGAAATCTGATCAAAAGAATGGATTAATCGAACCCACAATGACCAAAAATGATTAAAATCAAGAACAAGGACAATACCCTAAAATATATCACTTAAATGGACACCAACGTTGATTTAAATGACACTAAGTGCAAATTCGATTCCCTGCGAACTTAATGAGTCTAAACATGAAGTGTAATATAACTTTTTGACAAAGATTCAAAGTTATGGTGTCGAACAAAGCAAGATGCGAAGAGACACGCCATATGAACCTCAGTCGCACAATTAAGCCAGGCGCATAATTCAATCGCATGAGTGAATCAATCGGTGACTCAGTTGCACGACTGACTCAATCGCATGGCATAGCATACGACTAAGTTTAGTCGCAGGCTTAATCATAAGACTAAACTCAGTTGCAGGCTCAATCGTATGACTGAACTCAGATTGTATGGTTCAATCGCACGATTGAATTAGTTGATCAAAATCAACTAGAATTCAACTGTTATCTCTTATGATCAAATCTAATGTATATGTTTCTTGTGTTGTAGCAATATGGCTGAGAGATGGACTATGAGCACTAAGCACAACATCTGTGCTCATCTAGATGGTTCATCTCGGAACGCTTTTGAGTTCACCAAGATTATCGCCTTCCTACGTATATCGAGGATCTACAAGGCCATTTCTACTCCATGCACACCATACCAATGTATTCAGCAGGCTTTCTGGGAAAGTGCCACAGTGGACAGGTCCGTTGAGCACCACTATATCCGGGAGCTTTATATTCGGACAAGAGATTGAGATCAGTGAAGATGACCTTAGGAGAGTCTTGGATTTTGGGGAAGACGGAGCCCATCCAACCAAGCTGCATCCCCTAACTATTCATGGTTGCTTTCTGAGGATCAAGTACGCCGGTGACATCAATGCCGACGTACTGAACAAGAGCAACATGTGCCCCCAGTTCAAATATCTGGCACATGTGATCCTCAAGTACATAGCCTCCAGACGTTGAGGATTTGATGAGATGTCCGACCAAATCCAAAATGCATATGTTGCACTAGTGCTGAACCACCCGTTCAGTTTCTCACGCATGTTCTTCTCATACCTGATATAGAACATAGAAGCCAAAGGCAATGAAGGTTTCTACATGTATCCTAGGTTCCTGCAAATGATCATAGACTAGAAGCTTCCTCTACTGCCTAAGGAGAAAGACGATGTAGTTATTTTAGAGGTGATGGATGACACCACTCTAGGGAGGATGAAGGTGTACCAGGGGAAGCAGGTGAAGCCCCCGGTCAGGAGACTGTTTGGCCATCTGGCCTACGAGGATTACGTGGCACCCTCTCATAAGAAGTGGCGTCATGATGACAGTGATTCTGACGTTGAGCCCATAGTGGTTCCCACTAAAGAAGATGACGAAGATGATGATGACCATGATGATGGTCAAGGCGGTGGAGATGTTGGCCCCAGTCAATCACGGGCCACTGGCACGTCTACCATATCTTCACCACCTCCACACAGTACTTCAGCTGTCCCTGGTGGATCTAAGCAGGTTGCTTTCCACCAAGATTTCTTGTTAGATGAAGAGGGTGAGACTGATGATGAGCCTCTCACCAAGAGAGTAGAGAGCAGGGTTGTGGCTACCGAGAAGGGGAAAGAGGCGGTTGGTGGACGCCAAGCTGGTACTAAGGGTGGTGACACTGATGTCACATATCCAACATACACACCCGACCAATTGATCAGCTCAGGGGAGCCCCTATAGCCAAGGGTTCCATGAGGAAGAGGATGGTCCATCCCAATGGCAAGAAGGGTAAGAAGTAGAAGATTACCTCGATTAGTTCTTCCACCACCACAGCCACTGCCACCACCACAGCCACTACCACTACCCTGTTCCCCACACCACCCCTACTATTACCCACACTACCACCTCTACTACCACTGACACTCCTACCACCACTCATACATTCATACCTACCTCACCCACAATAGCCAAAACAACTCCACCACAATTCACTTCCATTCCTACTCCCATCTACACCACATCCACCACCACACCCACTACTCCCCAAGCTGGCACATCCACCCAATTCCCAACTACACATGGCTCTACTCTACCCACTATTAGGGTAGAGGAACAGTTGGTGAGCCTAAATAGACTGGTGCTCAAGCTGCTTGCTTCAGATGATCTAAGAGCCAACCAGATGAATCAGCGGATGGCGGTCAATACCACACAGGGCAAGCATATAGCTCAGCTTTCAGAGAAGAACAATGCTTACGAGATAGCATTAGTTCTAGCTCACCATGCCCTGAAGGATCAAAATGAGCTTGTGATGGCATCCATCAAGCGGATTAAAGGGTTAGAGAAAAAGAACAAGAAGCTAATGTTGAGATTGAAGGGAACAAAAGGTGAGCCCCTGAAGAATAAAGATGATGGAGATGATGGTGGAGATGATGATGATGAGTTGACAGATGATGAATTAGAAGAAGATGATGATGATGAGGAAGCTAGAGGAAGTGGAAAGGGTAAAAGAGATTAAAAGGATGTGTAGGATGATCAAGAAGGTGATGCATCTGCATCAGCCTCAAATCAAGCTGCAAAGGAGAGGCGCTCCAAAAGAGTCACGTCCTCCGCACCACCAGCCGAAGAAACACATGATCAGGGCAAAAGCAAAGCTCCACAGGCTAAGGATTATGATGTCATTCCCCTTCAACAAGTCAAGACTCAACTGATTATGATTCTTGATTTGCAAGGGATTGTGAGAAAGTCTGTGAGCTACACTCTAGAGGAAGGATAAATCATTCATGATCTGACCGATGAGCAGCTCGCTGATATGTTTAGACTAAACTCAGATGAGCTTGTCAAAGATGCTCCGGAAGTAGATGTGTTGAGTGACGTGGAGCTACAAGGTGTGGATGAGATTGAGATTGAGGATGTCATGTCTGACTACTATCCATAGTACATTGAACCTTATGGCAACGTTATCCCCGACATGGATGAAACTTTTGGCAGTGATACTTTTGTCAAGCTGGATGAGATAGATAAAGAGAAAGCAAAGGATGAAAGTAAAGCCCAAGCTACAGATGCTAATGTTGATATAAAGAAGGCTGAATGGGCAGCTTGTTTATCAGAGATGAAGGCCCAACGTGCACCTCCAAAGCTGAATGCCCACACCAAACTTTATCAAGTAAAGAGACATCAGAAAGTTTCAGGCAAGATCATCAATTGGTCCTATTTTGAAGATTTGGATGTATATGCTGTGAAAAGAGAGAAGGGGATTAAGTACTTCAGATATCCACATGATCTGAAGACTCTTCCTGGTTTTGAGCTTAACAGATTGGCATGTTTAGATATTTTGTATGCCAACCCAAAGAAGTTGTCGGGATGGTTTGGGAAATCGTTGAAGAAAGAATACCACACCAGATGGGTCAACTTCAGACCTCAACAACCTAAGCGGTTCATTCATAAGACTGAAGTTGATCCTATATCTGGAAGGCCTAAGGTGGTGTTGAAGTGGAGTCCCCCATGCACAATGTCTAAGATTCCTTTACGAAAGATGCCTTAGGACTTCACTCCACACTTCAAATGGTGGTATTATGACTGGAGGACAGGGGAAGCGGTCATAGTTCTGAAAAAAGAAGGGAAGATAGAGACTATTAGGGTATTTGACCCAATATGGCTTTCAAATTTGTCTGCTGAAGATGTTTACACTCTATACAAGTGGCCACTGTTCTATGACACGTAAGATATTATAGAAGCTCTACAATTCCAACATGTTATATGACTCTGCTTCACATTTGAGATACACGCGGGAGTCACTAAAGAAGAGAAGAACAAGAAATTCCAAGAACATGTGAAGAATGTTAGAAAATAGGATAAACTAGGTCCAAGGGGGAGTTTGTTGATACATTATGTTCCTAGTTTATGTTCATAAATGTAAAAGTATTTCATTTCTTACTCATGTGTAATTTAATTCTTAATGAAACATGATATGCATTTTGATGTTTATTTGTCTTTGAGTATTTCATATTATTATTGTATTTAGTATAATTCATATGTATGAACATCATATATAGGTTTGAGGTTGTTGTACATAGTTCTAAGTCAATAATGATTGAGAAATGTGTTCAACTTAGTCAGGTGATTATTCATGCTAATGGACCATACGCACGAATGAATCATACTTATCGACCAGTCGCACGACTAAACCAGGAGACTGGATCAGTCGTATGACTAAGACATAAGGTTGATTCAGTCGCACGACTAAACCTTCAGTCATGCGTATGAATCAACCGCATGAGTCATCGCACGACTGAACCATGCTAATGGTTCAGTCATACAAATGAAAACTAAAAACCTATAAAAACCACATAATTCGTGGAAAAATGGGAGACTTCAAATATTGACAAACCCTAGCCGTCCAGAGCGCCCTAAGCAGCCTATCCAACTTCATATTCGTTCCTGATCAATTTCTAATCAATTCTTAATGTTTGTTTCATCGTTAGATTGATCAGGTTGTCGTTCTCACTGATTGGATCGCCAGTAAAATAGGATTCCTCATTATTTGATCTGGTCTCACGCAGAATCTGTTAGTACTCTGTACGAAAACGATCCTAACAAAGCAGATTCTTCCGAAGTATAAAATGGCTTCGGAAGAACTTGTTCTCCGAAGCCAATTAACGTTCAGAAGATGCTGCTATGAACCAGTGGACATAAGTATGGTTCTCTGACACTCCACTGCAGACCTCCGATACTTCATGGTGTTTTCCCAAAAGGCCATGTAGTTGACCATACTTTATTCTACTGTTCACCTATATTTGTTTGTACAGTTGATGGTGAGAAAAGGTAGGTCATGGACATGTCATGACTATCATATCTTCGATAAGACATTATCTAAGATACCTTCACTATAACTTTGTAGTATTTGCTTTATTTATAGGATTATAGCTGGTATCAAAGTATATCCGACTGTAGGTAGTAGTATATATAATTTTTATTGTTACTCTTGTAGTATGCTTGTAAGAGTCTTGTAAACTTTGAGTTGAGAAGTAATATATACAAGTACCTTGAAAATTATTTCGTTGTGTTCTTAACTTACTTAGTATATTATAATTAACTCTTTGAGAGATTCTGCTTCATCAAATCATGTGTGCCTAAGTGAGTTTGAGAGAAAACAAACTCTTAAGTGACATATATCAATCTTGTAATTGGTATTAGAGTTTTTTAGGCTCTTGATTATGTGATCTTACCATCCAAATTAACTTGTTTTCATTCTTCTATTTACCACACTATAAAATGGCCCTTATTCAAAAATCTGAAGTTGAGATGCAGACGATGACTAAATCACCTATCATCACCCCTGAAAACTTTAGACAATGGAGTAGATGTATAGAAGGTTTCATCAATTACCTTGAAGGTAAAATGTGGTTGTCTATCATCAATGGTCCTTACAAGCCCATGGTTGCTGCACCTAGAGGAAACGGTGCCATGATAGAGAAGGATGTTGAAAACTACTCCGATGAAGACCAGAAGAAGATGGACATAGATACTAATGCTATGACGGCTTTTATGACTGCTATACCCAACTCCATCATGGTGGGGTTTAAGCATTTCAAGTCAACTAAATAGTTGTTTGATGCACTATCACAAATGTACTCTAACTCCAATGACTCCAAGAAAGATTCACTCAAGAAACAGTTTAAGAACTTTACCTATATTGCTGGAGAGACCCTCAACCATCAATACTTTAGGTACATGGATCTTATTGCTTCCCTTCAGTCTGTGGGTGTTACCATTGACTTGAGAGACCTCTCAAGAAAATTCATGACTACACTCCCAAATGAGTGGATGTTCTACTGTGTCTCCATCAAAAGGATAGAGAATCTTAACTCCCTCACCATGACTGAACTATACGGTATTCTTGATGGATACCGTGTAGAGATGGAAAACAAAAGGGAAATTCGATGAGCAAACCCTCAAGCCTTCCTGCTGGCAACGCTTTATTGGTTGTGGAAGGCTTAGAAACCAACCAACCTCAGCAGTACCTGACTTACTCTCAGCAGCCATCCTGATCTTCAGGACCCTACATGATATTTCCTAAGACTCCAAGGTCTTAACAGGCTCAACAAGGTTCTTTCCAGGATAGTTGCACCTTCATCTCAGGAAATGGGCAGATCATGTGTGATAATTACTTTTGCTTTGATGATCTAGAGTGCTTCAGCCCAGATGATGTGGACTACGTGGAAATAGTCCAACAAATGGCTCTGCTTACCTACAGAACAAAGAATTTATTCCAAGTGAACTAGAAGTCAGTTCCCTCAAAACCCAGCTAGCAGCAAGTTTGGGTTTGACAAAACCAAGGCAAAGTGCTACAACTATAACTAACTTGGTATATGGTTTGCCTAAAAAGAATTTTTCTGCAAAGATAATTGTGTTGCATTTCTGAAAGGGAAGCAACACAGGGCATCTCACAAATCCAAAGTTGTTAACACCATCACCACCCCATTACACATATTGAACATGGATCTCTTTGATCCCACAAGTATAATGAGCACCGGAAGGAAATATATTGCCTTGTGATAGTTGACGATTTTACAAGATTTACATGGGTATTCTTTTTAAGAACTAAGGATGAAACTGTTGAAACGTTAAAATCTTTTATTCTTAAAATAGAAAATCAAATTGATCACAAGGTAAAAATAATGAGAAGTGATCAAGGGACTGAGTTCAAGAATCAAGTTCTCGACTCATTATGTAACTCAAAAGGGATTGCCATACAATATAGTGCTCCTAGAACTCCTCAACAAAACGGTGTTGCTGAGAGGATGAACAGGACACTTATTGAGGCTGCTTAGACTATGTTGGTTGATTCAAAGCTGCCTCTTACTTTCTGGGTAGAGGCAGTCAGCACTGCATGCTATGTGCAGAACATAGTATTAGTAGATAAGCCACATGAAAAAATCCCTTATAAGCTTTGGAACAAGAGGCCACTATTATTTGGCTTTCTAAGGTCCTTTGGCAGTAGGTGTACCATACTTAACACAAAAGACAATTTGGAAAAGTTTGTTGAAAAGTCGGACGATGCTATCTTTGTTGGATATTCCTCCAACTCTGTTGCCTATAGAGTTTATAAAATCAAAAATCAAAACTTTGAGGAATCATCCAACATTGTTGTCAATAAGCACACTCCTTGTGTTAGGGGGAATGGCCCTGATTACATTTTGACTTAGAATTATTTCCCAACTATTCTAATTTATCTTGTGAGTATGTTTCAGAGAGAGCAGGTCCTTAAAATAATCATGATCAACTGTTTGAGTTGCCTGGACCCTATTCAAATTCTCCAAGAGTGACTGAAGATCTAGCTCCAACTATCTTAAGATCAAGTAGCATGACTCTTTCAAGTGATAGTGAAGCTTCAACCAGTATTCTTTCTGGTGACACTGAATAACACCCAATTGATAGAAGTAGTATTTCTAAAGAACATGCAACTGCTAATGCTACTTCTTAACTAATCATTAATGATGATGTTTTCCCTTTCATTCAATCAGTCCTCATTGAATGACATTGAAACAACAGCTAGCCTAAGTGTTCATGCTCTTGAGCAAAATATATCCAACTTGGATTTATCTTTGCAACTGGAAGTGATTCCTAAACTAAGGAATCACAACACTCATCCAGCTGAGAATATCATAGGAGAAGTCTCTGAAGGCATGAGAACAAGGGGACAAACTTATCATGGGAATGCCTGTTTGTACTCTTACTTCTTGTCTTAGATGAAACCCAAGAAAGTAGAAGAAGCCTTAAAGGATAGTAGCTGGGTTGAATCAATACAAGAGGAGTTGCTTCAATTCAAGAGACAAAAGGTTTGGAACCTTTGCCCGCTACCAACTGGTCAAATACCTGTAGGCACCAAATGGGTTTTCAAAAAACAAGAGAGATGATAGAGGCTTGATCATCAAGAACAAAGCTAAACTGGTTGTTTAAGGATATACCCAAGAGGAAGGAATTGATTATACTGATATCTTTGCACCTGTTGCAAGACTTGATGCAGTTAGAATCTTCCTTGCTTATTCTATATCCAAGAATTTTTTTGTCTATCAGCTTGATGTCAAGTGTTCCTTTCTATATGGAAATATAAATAGGGAGGTCTATGTGTGCAAACCTCCATGATTTGAAGACCCACAACATCCCAACAATGTGTGCAAGTTGGATAAAGCTCTTTATGGGCTGCACCAAGCACCTAGGGAATGGTATGAGACTTTGTATCAATTTGTCCTATAGAATAGTTACACTCGATGCACCATTGATAAGACTCTTTTCATAAAGAAGTCTGGGAAAGACATATTGCTCGTATAGGTCTATGTTGATGATATCATATTTTGTTCCTCAAATGACTAAATGTGTATGAAGAAAAAGTTTGAGATGAGTTCCATGGGAAAAATGGACTTTTTCCTTGGAATTTAGGTGAAACAGATGAAGGAAGGGTTCTTTATCAATCAATCAAAGTATGTCTTTGATATCTTAGAGAGATTTGATATGAAAGATTGTAAGCCAACCAAGACACCTATACCCAGAAACCATGACCTTTGTCCTAACTCTAAGGGGGAGGATAGTGATCAACATCAGTATAGGGCAATCATTGGGTCTCTGATGTATCTCACAGCAAGTAGACCTAATATCATGTTTGCTACATGCATCAGTGCATGATATCAGGATGATCCAAAGGTGTCTCACGTAGTTGCTATCAAGAGAATTCTTAGATACCTCAAAGGAGCACCTAAATTAGGTCTTTGGTTGTAAGGTCTCGTTCCCGGGACGCTCACAGTTGGATCGCCATCGCTCATAAAACATATATTTACATTTGTATATCATAAAGCATCGCAACAGAAACATTTAAAAATGACATTTCATTTCAATATAGTAGCTTTTGCCAAATAATACATCGTTGATTAGTTACAAAATACATTGTTGCATTACATCACAAAAGCGTTATATAAATGGATGCCATCCCAAAAAAGTTGAATAGCCACCTCGTGCCATCCTCAGCAATCATTACCTGCCAACTGGAAACGCATCAAAGTCAATGTTGCTGAGTGAGTTCTAGTTTTATAAGATAAAAGATTCTTTTCTTTTGTTAAAAACCATTTTTTTCTTTCATGCGATCATACATCATACGTACACATAGATAATAGTTATATTATCTTCTTCATTCGTTCATTCATCTTTTTATCTTTTCTTGCGCATCGGATATCTTCCGTACCAATACCATATGCTACACCCCGAACTATTTAGCTACTGGGCCGAAGTCTATAAATAGACTAACCATGGTGCCACAGTACTAGAGGTAAGCGGTAGAGGTTCTACATAAATCGTTGATCACAGAGAAGGACCCTGATGTGCATCCTCCCGGGGTAGCGATCCCACACACCATTGGGCAAACACCTTTTAATGGCATGTCACGATATCCAATACTTGCAAGACTTTCATTACTTTCATCGTTCAATAATGCATGCATTCATCATGTTCCACTTTTCATTATCTTCCACTTTACGTTACGCAATACTTCATTTCATTCATTATCATAACACATAAAGCCACAGGAAAGATAAACATACACCATAATAAGGAACATTAGCTTGCATAGTCACCACGTCATACAGGGCAGCATCATACATACATAACATGCATCATGAATAAACATGTAACATCATCATCATCATGCCCTACATGGTATCTAAGACCCCAATCGTCACCCTACATGAACTTACGGGAACCTTTACGTCAAAACTTACATCTGCACTTTCCCCCGAAGGTCAGAAGTTAAACTACACTTCTCCTCGCGTGCAACAGCCCTATTCGGGCATATGGACACCCTTCAGTCACATGGCCTCCATGCGACTGAATATCATGCGAATGAACCAATGCGGATGACCACTCGTGCGAATGAACACCCAATCGTGCGAATGGATTAATGTGGATGGACCTCATGCGAATGGGACTAATGCGGATGGGTACTTATGCGTCTAGACCTTCAATCGCATGACCTCCATGCGACTGGCCCTTCCATCGCATGACCTCCATGCGACTGGGCCTTCAATCGTGCGAATGGACCTCAATTGTGCGAATGGACCCCAATCGCACCCTATTCGGCCGTATGGCCTCCATTCGGTCTCTAGTCGGTCGCCTAGCCCTAGCTGATGCAGAATGCAGTTTCAGCCGAACGCGAACTGCCCTTATCGACCTCCAAACTCATCTAAACCCATTCTAAGCCCAAATCAACCATCCTAGACCTTAGGAATGTATACCACAACACCATTCAAGCACACACAAGCTCACAATCAAGACTCAAACGCATCATACACACACATACACATACACAAACGAGTCAAACATGCACACACTCAAAAACCCGATTTTCAGATGATTTCCAGACCAAATCATTCAAAAAAGTTTAAAGGAGGGGTCCTAGAACTCACACAAATGGCACCAAGAAGTAGAGCTTCGGTTTGACTCGCTTCTCGACGATTTTGGCTCACTCGAACCAACCCGAACCAACTTTTTCTCCCTTTTTCTCTTCTTTCTCTCTTCTCCTCTTTCTTTTAGCTGAAATATTGGTGTGGGGAGAGGGTAAGGGCTGCCCTATCCCTTTATATACCCCCACTCACCTTCTTTCTTTCGTTGGTGAGTTTGGTCCCTCGACTTAGGACTTTATTTTTTTTCTTCTTTCGTTGGCTTCAAAATAAATAAATAACCGGGTGTTACAAGTCCACCCCCCTTAAATAGGTTTCGTCCCTGAAACCTATTATTCCTCGAACAAACATGGATAATGCTGTCTCATTTCTTCCTCAGTCTCCCATGTTCACTCGGATCCCTTCCTGTGCTTCCACTGCACACAAACAAGAGGAACCACTTTATTTCTCAGCCTTTTCTTTTTTCTATCGCTGATTGCCACTAGTTGTTCCACATAATTGAGCCTTTCATCTACCTCGATATCCTCCACTGGAACAATCATGTCTTTATCCGCAAGCACTTCCTTAAATGAGATACGTGGAATGTCAGGTGAATTCCACTTAGCTCATCTGGTAACTCCAATCTATAGGCCACCTCTCCCACTCGAGCGATGATTCGAAAATGGCCTATATACCTTGGGATAACTTGCCCCGCTTTCTGAATCGAATAATACCCTTCCAAGGTGAGACCTTCAACATAACCCGGTCACCCACCTGGAACTCGATCGGTTTGTGCCGTTTATCGGCGTACGACTTCTGTCTATCTTCGGCTGCCTTCATGAAGGCCTTGATCTTTTCAAGCTTCTCGGTTGTAGCCTCAATTACCTCGACGCTTCCCAACTCCTTCTGACCAATATCACCCTAATAAACGGGTGTTCTGCATCTCCTACCGTATAGCATCTCATATGGTGGCATACCAATGCTGGCATGATAGCTGTTGTTGTATGAGAATTCGGCTAGCGGTAAGTGGTCGTCCCAACTTCCCCCAAAATCAATCACACATGCCCGAAGCATGTCTTCCAATGTCTGAATGGTCCTTTCTGACTTACCATCAATTTGGGGATGGTAAGCCGTGCTAATATGTAACCTCATCCCCATGGTGTCGTGGAATTTCTTCCAGAATTTGGAGGTAAACCGGGTGTCACGATTCGATACAATAGACACTGGTACACCGTGACGAGTTACAATCTCCTTGATGAACATATCCGCCTACCTCTCAGATGAATATGTCTCGCGGATCGGTAGAAAGTGAGCACTCTTCGTCAGACGGTCAACAATCACCCATATGGCATCGTACCCTTTCGGAGTACGCGGCAACTTCGTAATGAAATCCATGGT
>BJCM01203523.1:0-27110 GCA_018326385.1 Flaveria bidentis | reverse complement strand
GCCATGCTGCAAAAGCTTCAACAAGCTCATCCTCTATGATCAACCAAAGGATGGATTGGAAGATCAAGGAAGATGCTACAGCCCAAACCTCTTCTTCAAAGACATCCATTGAACCCCCATGCTTAAATTTTGGTTCAATTATGTCACTATCATTGGAAGAACCCAATACCAACAAGGCTTGGGTCTCCAATCAAAACTAACAATCTCATCTTGTATGCAAGGACATCCATATGACAAGAATAACAATATCTGGATTGTGGATAGTGGATGCTCCATGCACATGACAGGGAACATATCTATCCTTCAACAGTTTCAACACTATGATGGAGGTCCTGTCCAATTTGGAGGTGAGACCGAAGGATATATTTCTAGCAGAGGGAGTATATCCAACGGGAATTTAAAAGTTGACAAAGTTCACTTTGTCAAATAGCTTGAACACAATTTGTTAAGTGTTTCTCAGTTCTGTGATCTAAAGCACCAAATGCTTTTCACAGAACATGAGACAAAGTTCACTTTGTCAAATAGCTTGAACACAATTTGTTAAGTGTTTCTTAGTTCTGTGATCAAAAGCACCAAATGCTTTTCACAGAACATGAGTGCATTATCCTCAAACCAGGGATGACAATTCCTCTAGAATTGGTGCTTCTTAGATCTCCCAGGAAAAGGGATATGTACAAGCTTGATATGAACAGTGCTTCCCCAATGGGTGAAGTATCATGCTTCTTTCCAAAGCAGATAGTGATGAGTCAACACTTTGGCATAAACGTATGTGTCATGTAAATTTTAAGAAAATGAATAAATTGGCTAAAAATAACTTGGTACATGGTTTGCCTAAAAAGGATTTTTTCTGCAAAGATAACTGTGTTGCATGCCTGAAAGGGAAGCAACACTGAGCATCTCACAAATCCAAAAGTGTTAACTCCATCACTACTCCATTACACTTATTGCACATGAATCTTTTCGGTCCCACAAGTATAATGAGCATTGGAAGGAAATCATACTGCCTTGTGATAGTTGATGATTTTACAAGATTTACATGGGTATTCTTTTTAAGAACTAAAGATGAAACTGCTGAAACATTAAAATCTTTTATCCTTAAAATAGAAAATTAAATTGATCACAAGGTTAAAATAATTAGAAGTGATCAAGGGACTGAGTTTAAGAACTTATTTCTTGATTCATTCTATAAATCAAAAGGGATTGCTAGACAATATAGTGCTCCCTGAACTACTCAACAAAATAGTGTTGCTGAGAGAAGGAACATGACACTTATTGAGGCTGCTCGAACTATGTTAGCTGATTCAAAATTACCTCTTACATTCTGGGCAGAGGTAGTCAGCACTGCATGCTACGTGCAGAACAGAGTTCTTGTAGTTATGCCACATGGAAAAACCCCTTATGAGCTATGGAACAAGAGGCCACCGTTCATTGGTTTTCTAAGGTCCTTTGGCAGCAGGTGTACCATACTTAACACAACGGACAATTTGACAAAATTTGCTGAAAAGTCGGATGATGCTATCTTTGTTGGATACTCTTCTAGCTCTAAAGCTTATAGGGTATACAACATTAAGAATAAAAAATTTAAGGAGTCATCCAATATAGTTGTTAATGAGCACACTCCTTGTGTTAGGGGGAATGGACCTGATCATATCTTTGATTTAAAGTTGTTTCCAAACTATTCTAAACCATCTTGTGAGAATGTTTCAGTTGGAACAGCTGTTCAAAATGATGCTGATGTTGCTGCTAATGCTAATCAACTAGTTGAGCTACCCAGACCTATTCCAAGTTATCCAAAAGTTGCAACAAATCAAGCTTTCACTATTTACAGATGAGATAGTATAACTATGTCAAGGAATAGTGAAGCTTTAACAAGTGAATCACCTGTTGATCCGCAAAACTCATCAGGTGATCCTACATAACACCAAGCTGATGGAAGAAGCATCTTGAAGGAACAGGCAACTGTTAATGCTACTTCATAGCCAACCATTGATGATGTTTCTCATACATTCAATTAGTCCTTATTGAATGACTTTGAAACAACAGTTGGACAAAGTGTTCCAGTTCTTGAGTAGAATATGTCCAACCTGGATCTTTCTTTGCAACTGGAAGTGATTCCTCGTCTTAGGATTCATAACAGTCATCCAACTGAGAACATCATAGGGGATGTCTCTGAAGGTGTGAGAACAAG
The DNA here is from genome assembly GCA_018326385.1 of Flaveria bidentis. NCBI lineage: Eukaryota > Viridiplantae > Streptophyta > Magnoliopsida > Asterales > Asteraceae > Flaveria > Flaveria bidentis. Next base: position 24,922 of record BJCM01203523.1, on the reverse strand, counting down.
AGGGCAGACTCATCATGGGAACGTCCGCTTGTACTCATGCTTTTTATCCCAGATGGAACCCAAGAAGGTAGAAGATGCCATGAAAGATAGTAGTTGGCTTGAATCGATACAAGAGAAGCTACTTCAATTCAAGAGATAGAAGGTTTGAAACCTATGTCCGCTACCATCTGGTCAAGTACCTATAGGCATTAAATGGGTTTTTAGAAACAAGAGAGATAATAGAGGCTTGATTATCAAGAACAAGGCAAGACTAGTAGTTCAAGGATACACCCAAGAGGAAGGAATTGATTATACTAATGTCTTTACACCTGTTTCAAGACCTGAGGCAGTTAGGATCTTCCTTGCTTATGCTGCATCCAAGGATTTCACTGTCTACCAGCTTGATGTCAAGTGTGCCTTTCTATATGGGGATATAGATAGGGAAGTCTACGTGTGCCAACCTCCAGGATTTGAAGACCTACAACACCCCAACTATGTGTGCAAACTGGATAAAGCTCTATATGGGCTACACCAAGCACCTAGGCTGTGGTATGAGACTCTGTCTTTGTTTCTTCTAAAGAATGGTTACACTAGAGGCACCATTGACAAGACTCTCTTTAATAGAAAGTCTGGAAAGGACATTTTGTTTGTTCAAGTCTATGTTGATGACATCATATTTGGTTCTTCAAATGAACAAATGTGCAATGACTTTGAAAGCATTATGAAGAAAACGTTTGAGATGAGTTTCATGGGAAATTTGACTTTTTCCTTGGAATTCAGGTAAAGCAAATAAAGGAAGGGTTCTTTATCAATCAATCTAAGTATGTTACTGACATCTTAGAAAGATTTGAGATGAAAGATTGTAAGCCAGCCAAGACACCCATACCTAGAAACCATAATCTTTGTCCTGACCTTGAGGGGGAGGATCCTGATCAACATCAGAATAGGGAGATTATTGGTTCTCTGATGTATCTCACAACCAGTAGACCTGATATAATGTTTTCCACTTGCATTTGTGCAAGATATCAGGCTGCTCCGAAGGTGTCTCACCCAGCTGCTATCAAGAGAATCCTCATATACCTCAAAGGAGCACCTAAACTAGGTCTCTGGTATCCTAGGAACAAGGATTTCAATCTCTATGAATACTCTAACAGTGACTATGGTGGCTGCAACATTGATAAGAAATCAACATCAGGAGGATGTTAATTTCTTGGTGGAAGGATAATCTCATGGCAATGCAAGAAGCAATCCTATGTCTCTACATCAACTACTGAAGCTGAATATATTGCTGCTGCAAGTTGTTGTGCTCAGCTGATGTGGATTCAAAATCAGATGTTAGACTATGGATTCAACTTTATGAGTACTCCTATCCATATTGACAACAACAGTGCTATCTCCATCACTGAAAATCCGGTGAAGCACTCCAAGACAAAGCATATTGATATCATGTGCCATTTCATTAGAGATATTCATGAGAAAAATCTGATTAAGCTAATCAAAGTTGATTCAAATGAACAATATGCTTATTTATTCACCAAAGCTTTTGATAACAACTATCGGGATGATAAACATTGATTAGATTACCTCTTTTGAAAACCTTTTAATATGTAATGTCTTATGTCAATACAATCTAAGCCTAGTTATAAAAGATCTCTCTGAAATTTTCTAAGTATAAATTTCTTCCGAAGAGAAATTAACCCTCGGAAGATATTTTCATATCTTCCGTAGCAAAATTTCTCCAAGGATAATTTTCTTCTCGGAAGAGTTTTTAGTCTCGGAAGAAGCGATTGATTTCATATCAGATATACTTCCGAAGCTTATACAATCTCTCCATTCAGAAAGCAATCCTTTCCTTCGGAAGCTAAATCACTGCTTCAAAAGTAAGAGTTGCCTTTGGAAGACAAAAAATGTTTTATATTCAGAAGAGAGATTTTACTGTGTAATGGAAATCTTTTGGGTCCCACACTGTAAAAAGCAAATATTTTGTTAATGATGTCAGATTATTTAACTAAATTAAACCTTACCGCCACTGTCATTTTGTCCACTAAAACATCACATCACCTTATCCTAACCCCCATTACCGCCTTTTCACCTTCTTTTAAATAATCCTGACTATTCACTTTCATCTTCTTACCTAAATTTTACTACGCTAAAATTTCCTTCGCTCTAAATTTACCCAATCTCAAATTCATCTTCATTCACCTTTATCAAATGACACTCAACCCTTAGCACAACCAAGTCGTATTTCTAGATTCTTTAAGAGATGTTGACTTCTCAGAAATCATCTCCTTTCTCACCCAATCATCTTATTACACAACCCTTACCGTTAATCCCACTATTTACTCCAATCACATGGCCGAAGTTTGGGATAATGGCCAAGTTGAAACCCTAAATGGGATTCGTGTGATTAGATCCCACAGTTGTTGACAAGAGTTGGTCATCACTAAACAGCACATCAGGGAGCATCTCGAGTTTCATGATGAAGGTACTCCTAAACAGTTCCCCAAAACACATTTAGAAAGCACTTACATCCTTATGGGATATGGTGGAGACGTGAGCAGGTCGACTGTCTACAAATTTAATTTCTCTTACAACTGGAAGTTCCTCCTGCATGTTGTCCTCCTCTGTCTTTCAAACAACTATAGGGGATGGGATCAAATCCTATATGAACTAGGATGCTTAGTTCATGGATTGGTGAGAGGTCTCCGCTTCAACTACTTAAGATTTGTGCTGACCAATCTTATTGGAAATCTCCAAAGGGACACATTCTTCATGTATCCCAGATTTCTTCAGCACATCATCAACTGTGAGCTGGACCAGAGTCAGCTTGTCTGTGCAGCTGCTCTGACTGTCCGTCAAATGAGGCCTGTCATCTTCAAGACTTTGAAGAAGGTTTCCATCAACTTCACTGGAAGGTACACTTCTTTACTTCTAGGTATGATTGAGCATATAGCTCCTAGTGACATCCCTGTTCACCCCACAAGTGATGAACCCACACCAGCAACTGCCTCCACAATGCCTACACTACCTTCTCACCCCATCACCATCACATAAAGAGACGCCCCAAATGAACCCTTTTTCAATCTACTCTGATTGAACAAGCCCCTAATTTTCAATCCAAAAAGACTAGAGTGGAACAATGGGCTCCCACTCAGTCTGGGGTCTCACCATCCTTCTCTTTTGACCTCAATTTGGGTTTTGAGTCTCATTAGTCTCAAACCCATGAGCCCAAAACCCAAGCCAACAACCCTCAAAATGAGTATTTATACTCTTTTGAGCAGCCAACAAGGGACAGCCTCACCAGAGGCTCAATGCCTGAGATATTTACCAAGGTCCTAGGTCAGTAGGCTTAACCTCCTTATCATTCACTGACCTTCTCTTCAAAACTGATAAAGAGATAATGTCCCTCCACGGCAATGAAGTTGATCTACAACACCCTCTCCAAGATCAACAGATCCTAGAGAGACCTCTTATCTCTAGCCTACATTAGCAACCCATTACTAAGGTGAGTTGCATTGATGTGGAGGGGACTCATGCAGATTCAGCTGCCACTACCGAAGGTGCCTCAATGGACCTTATCGACAGTGGTAACATCTTTGAGACTAAATCTGCGGTAACCATGCCTTTTGATGACTCTGAAAGAGACATCATTAAGCAGGGGAAACCAGGTGCTAAGAAACCACATCTGGTGGTGAGGCTGAGCATACTAGGTATTTTACCTCATCTCCTCATGATTCTTCAAAGAATATGAGAGAAGCATGCAACTCCTCATACAAGACCTACTATCTAAAGTCTCAAACCTTGAATCCAAGGTTAGGACTTTAGAAGAAAGGTCAACCACTCAGCAACTTGAGATTGACACTCTCAAGGCTCAACTAGCTGATAGACAGATTGAGAGATCTGTTAGGCATGTACCTATTTAGGTCTCCTTGACCTCTTTCTCCTGCTCATCTAGCTCTCAAGATGATGCTACCAAAAAGGGGGAGAGTTTTTAGAGACAAACACCTGCGGACCCACAGAGCCAAACTTCAATTTCAACACTTTCAGCTCCCTTCACAACTTTGTCTGAGCCATCCCAAGTTGTAATTCAAATCAACCCAAGGATGCTCAGAGATCTCTACAGACTTTTTTCCAAGTTTCTGTTGAGATCCTCTATTGATCAGCCAAGCCCTGATGCTGCCATGATGTACTTTGGAGCAGAAAAGCTTCAGAGGATAAATGCACCTTCTACCACTGTAGAAGAAGTTGGTCATCCTAAGGTCCAAATGGAACCTGAGATTCAATTCGAAGGGTAAATGAGGACTGATGGCCCAACAACTAAAACAGTTGGGACAGAATCTGCACCTACTCAAAGTTCCAAAGATGAAGTTAAAGCCTCGGAAGAACAACCAAAATCTTCCGAAGCTGAAATAGAAGCTGTGGAAGGACTTTTCTCTTTGTCCGAGGAACTAATCATCACAGATGCAATTCTGGAACTAGCATCTAAGGAGAATAGTGAGGACTTTCTGGATCAACCTCTTGTTTAGACACCCTCTCTACCTCTCTCACAATCAGAATCCACTCTCTAAGAACCACCAAAGTCAAGCTCTTCAAAGGATAACAAAGGGAAGAAGAAAATGACCGCGGAAGAGCTTCAGGAAGAGGAGAAGATTGAAAAGATGAAACGAAAAGGAAGACTTCCAACTGGGAAGTTGTTAGTTGCTAGTACAAAAGCAGTTGCAGCCAACCAGGAGGGTGTCAACAACAAAAGAAGAGAAAAAATCATTGACCAGCTCATTCAACTTGGAGTTGCCAATGAAGAAACACTCCTGCTACCATTAGAGGAGTTGGTGGAACTGGAAAAGGCAACTAGGCTGCAGAAGGAAGCAGCAAGGTTGGCCTCAGAGGAAGAAAAGGAAAAGGAACAAATAGAAGTTGACTTGTAGCTCAGGAGGGAAAGGATAGATTTCCTAACCTCTAGAGGCTTCTCGCTTCAAGAGCTGTCTCCACACAATGATGAAACGATCCTTTGGCTCTTCAACAAAGAGCAGGATCAAATGGAGAAAGAGAGAAAAAGGGTAAGAGAAAAGCTGAAGGAGAAGAAGAAGATGGAAGAAAAAGCAAGGGTCATTGCAACCAAGAAGACCGGTGATAAAGCCTGGATGAAAGACTATCTCTAGGCTCACGGCTTCTCTGGAAGGCAGGTGGGTCCCATGTCTGAGAGGACACTCCAACGGATTGTTAGTGAAATCAAGGCTGACATCCGTTTGGGGAAAAGGAGAGAGATGTACAGAAGGGTATAATGGATGACCTTCACACCAGCTACTCAACCCTAATCTGAACCTATCCCCTCTCCATTCACCATCAAAACTGAACCTTTCACCCCTGAACCCACACCTCTACCCTCATCCACTCTATTTCCTCAACCACCCAATCTACCCATCCTTCAACCAAAAACACTTACCAGAACCTCTACACCTCACCCTACCCAACAACCTTCCAAGTCATCCCCTCAGCCTTCCAAACACCTCTCTCTCGAGGAGTTCAAGGCAATCAAGGCAATCAAGACAAAGCTCACCAACTGCACAACTTTGAGCGACATCTCTTGTGAGGAAGACTCTGTCAAACTATCCTATTGTTGGAGCTGTACAAGATAGTCTATATTATCAACACAGTCAAAGTCAACGAGAGTCAATGTCACGGTCAAAGTTCACAAAAGTCAAACCCAACACGTTCGAGACAAAGTACCGAGACAAGACATTGAAGATTTAAATGACTAGGAGTTATATTGTAATAAATATATTTTTTATGAACAAAATATATATTCTATCTTGTTTTTAGTCATTTTTATGCTTATTATGTAATTTTGTATTAATTAGCCTAAGTCTAGGGGGTTAAGTGCAATTAGTGAATATTAGTCTAGACTATAAATAGGTTAATTGTCATTAGATTTTAGTTAAGGGTTGAATGACCAATTGATTGGTTTTCCACTTTGTACAAATTATGTGCAATCAATATAAATCAAAGGGGTTTTATTGTGATTATCATTATTTTGATCTAATTCTTCATGATTCGATACAAGTTTGTTTATCCTGGAGTTACACCTATGTTGATGGATCTTCACGTTCTCTCAAAAGAGATCAATTTCTTGATCTGCCTAGAGGAACACTAGACCATGCTGCAAGACTTCTAGGCCATAACTTAGACTCAATGAATGATGAAAAGAAGAGACTAAGAAGAAAGTTGGTGACTCAACTGGATACAAAAAAGAGGACAAGATTCCTAGTCAGTCTCTTGTGCCTAGAAAGAAAAATACTCCAGTGGAGGTTCGATGAAGCTACTCACAACTTTGTTGTGGAAAGGGGGAATGGTGAAGTCAACATACTAAATGCCACCTCTCTGCTACACTCTAATAGGTTTGATATTGCTGAATTAGCAGAGAAACCATTCTTCAACCCCTCCAACTCTGAAACTGCTGCTCTCTTAAGAAATCATCACAGCAGTCTTCATCTTGCTGAGTTAACTGCAAAAGCCAAGATTGAAGAAGAGTTGAATTTGAGAAGAAAGGAAGACAAGGAAAGACCTCCTACCAAGGGCACAACCTTTCTATAGATGGTAGAGGGTCCTGAATTGGAACCTACAGTTAGATGGAAATATGATTATAGCTCCCATCAACTAACTCTTTTCAGAAGGCCACAACAAAGCATACATATCATTCATGGTGGCAGACTAGAGTTCCTGTCAACTAAAGATTTGTACAAACTTCTCAGCACCACATCAGGAAAGAACAAGGAAACTGACAAATATCTACTCTCCTTGGTGCTGAAAGTTTTGAGGAGCAGAAACAAGGGAAGTTTTAGTAGCATCAGCCTAGGGGGAGTTTCTTGGATCAAGAAGAAGGCTGGTGCAACCAAAACCAAATCACTTAGTCAAATTTTGGTACTACTTACATAGGCTTCCGAAGCCAAGTGTGGAACTTCCGAAGGTAGTAGAGTTCTTCCAAAGACAAAGTGAAAGAGCAACTTCTGAAGATAAACTCTACAACCAAAGTCAAAGAACTTACTTCTGAAGGTCAAGCCCAAGAAGAATAACTCAGAATACTACTTCCAAAGTATGAAGAAAAGAAGAAGTCTACAAGCCTCGGAAGAAACAGCCTCTTCCGAAGTATAAGTGGCTTTGGAAGTACTTGTTCTTTCGAAGACATTTAACCTTCGGAAGACATTGGTATGAACCAGTGGACATAAGTATGGTCTCTCACACTCCGCTGCAGACCTCTGATATTGCATGGCGCTTTCTCAAAGAGCCATGTAGTTGACCATACTTTATTCCATTGTTTACTTTTTATGATAGTACAAGTTACCAACTTTAGTTGGTGACAAAAGGTAAGTCAGGGACATGTCTTGACTACCATATCTCAGATAAGACTTTACTTGAGATACCTTAAACTATAACTTTGTAGCATTTGCTTTAGTTATAGGATCCCAGCTGGTATCAAAGTATATCCGGTTATAGGTAGTATTATATATAGTTTCTCAGTGTAACTCATAACATCATGCTTGTAAGAGTCTTGTAACCTTTGAATTGAGAAGTAATATATGCAAGTACCTTGAAAAATTACTTCTTGTGTTTTTTAATACTTATTATATTGTGATCAACTCTTATAGACTCTGCCTTCATCCGAGTGTAGTTCAAGTGAGTTTGAGAGAAAAACAAAGTGTTAAGTGACTTTAACCGATCCTGTAAATCATGTCTTTGTCTTGACGATTGTAAGTAGGAAATGGGTTGCCATTTCCAGTTTTCTTGGGCTTTACACATTCATGTTTAAAATGCCCCTTTTCACCACAGTTGAAGCATGTGACTTTGGTTTTGTCAAAACCAAAAGTCGTATCTTTAATGGCTACTAGATTCTGCCCCGTCTTTTTGACAAACTTCTTTGCTCTTCTGACAGCACTAGCCAGGGCCCACATTATGTCCATTCGTTCTAGCTCATTTTCGTCAACTTGCTCATAATCCTTATCTGTAGGATGAAAATTTCCAATCTTACCTGAAACTAAACCATCGTAAGATTGTACAACCGACGCTAGAAGATCCATATGTTCTTTAGCAACTTCCACTATGACATTACCGAGATTCTCGGACTTTAACTTTGTAGTATTTGATTTAGGAACTATATATTGGGTTCCAGACGACACTGACATTTCAGTTCCTGAGGTACTGGTTTGAGAAGAAGCAGAAGAACTAGACACGAAAGCGGTTTGTAACGGAGCTTCTGACACAGCTGGAGTTGGAACTGAGTTGTAAAATGAAGGATTCTGATCATAAGATCCTTTATTCGACTTGTATTTCATTCTTAGTTCTTCCTCTCTTAACTTCAAGATAAAATCATTTATATCTAATGTCACAAGAATGTCGTTTTGTCTCAGATTACACACAAATTAATCCCATTTATCCGGTAAACCATCAGCAAAGCTTGAAACTTTATCTTCCATAGACGTTGTTACACCATGAGTGTGTAACTCACTTATCAAATTTCTTTTTGAGAGCTTTAGCCTTCAATGCTTTGAGTGTTGCGTTTCCATCATATCTCTTCTCCAATGCTTCCCATAACTTTTTCGTCTGCTTGTTCTCAGAGAACTGATGAAAGATGTCCTTCGGTATCGACTGAGTCAACAAGGCATAAACTTTCTCTTTAGCATTGAATAGAATCTTTTGTGCTTCACTCATTCCCCCAAGGTTAACTTGACTCCATTAGCACTGACTGGTACCGTGTAACCAGTCTTAATGGATGTCCAAAGATTGGGATCAACTCCATTTAAATAAATTTCAAACCGCTGTTTCCACTGTGGATAATCATCTAACGTTATCAGCTTTGGCGGTTATTATGATTTCCAATCTCATTCTCTAGAAGCAGAAGGTTCTGGATGCGAGAGTCCTTTCCAGCAGAATATGCAACAAATTGATCTTCCATTGCTTTAAACTTTGAACTATTAGAACAGGACTATTTCGCTCGTGCAAATGGACAGTGAGTGTCGGTCACTCGTGCGAATGAAAGGTGCAAATAAATTCAATCGTGCGATTGGATTCAGTCATGCGTATGAACAAGACAATTAGAATCAAACGACTAGAGTTGTTCAGTCGTGTGAATGAGGGATGCGACTGAGTTCTGTCGTGCGGATGGAGTATACGATTGAGTTCAATCGTGCAACTCGACCAATCGTGCGACTAAAAGCTGTTGTTTTTGTAAAATCTAATATTTTGACACTTTGACATAAAACACGATTTTCCCAGAAACCCTAATCTGCCGTATGATGAAAAACAAAACTTTAATGCATGCAAACATCGAAACACCTTTAGAACCAAAGTGGTGACTCTTTTAAATTAAAACTTAGGTTTTTAACACCAAAACTAATCGAATCCATGCAAAATCAAGAGCCACTGGCTCTGATACCACTTGTTCGGACCGTGTACATACGGAATACTAACAGATTATGCGTGAAATCAGATCAAATAGTGTGGAATCCTATTTCATTAGCGATCCAATCAGTGAGAATGATAACCCGATCGATATAAGAATGAACTAAACGTTAAGAATGAGTAGGGCTCGATCAAGATCGAACTTTGAAGTTGGATTGGCTGTCTTGGACGTTCTAGATGGCTAGGGTTTATCAATATTCATAATCTCTCTCTAGGTTTTTCCAGTGTTTCGCCAAATTATTTTTTTCACGAATTAAGTGGTATTTATAGGTTTGTAGTTTCCATTCGTACGACTGAACCATTAGCATGGTTTAGTCGTGCGACTGAGTCAATCTTATGTCTCAATCATACGACTGATCCAGTCTCCTGGTTCAGCCATGCGGCTGGTCCATAAGCATGATATATTCATGCGTATGGTCCTTTAGCATGAATACTCATCCGACTAGGTTGAACAAATTACTTAATCATTATTGACTAAAAACTATGTACAACAACCTCAAACCTATATAAGAAGTTCATACATATGAATTATACTTAACACAATAATAATATGAAATAATTAAACATTAATAAACATCAAACACATATTGTATTTCATTGAATCATTACATTACACATGTGTAAGACATGAAAGACTTTTACATTTAAGCACATAAACTAGGAACATCATGTATCTACATTCTAAATGCTCTCCTTATTGTGTGTTATGTTGTATGTGACCATCCCTTAAACGGTCTTGCAATTAGTATCAAAGCATTCCAGGCTCTTGATTGTAAGATCTCGCCATCTTAAGATTCCTCACACATATAAAATACTTAACATCTCAAATGGCAGCTCTCACTAAAGCTGATATGGAAACTGGAATCATGACAAGGTCCCCATTGATCACTCCTGAAGACTTTGAAACTTGGTGCCAATGAATGAAAGGGTTCATCAAGTCACAAGACTACCGAATGTGGGAGTCTGTTGTCACAAGGCCTCATATACTAAGCACCTCTTCAGTTGTTGTTGGAAGTGGTATGATTCCAAAAGATGTGGCTGACTATTCTTAAGAAGACCGAAAGAGAATAAATATTGATCAGAAAGCCATGACAGCCCTTCAAACTGCTTTCCTAAATGCAAAACATCTAAATAGCTATGGGATGCACTGAAGCTGATGTATGACCGGTCAACTGAATCCAAGGAGAACAAGAAGGATCACCTGAAGCAGCAGTTTGAAAACTTCACCTTCAAAACAGGTGAAACTATGACTCAACAATACTTCAGGTATGTTGAGATTGTGGACGCTCTAATGGATGTTAAAGTGACTCTTGAGAATAGGAACATTGCAAGGAATTTTATGTTCTCTCTTTCTAAATAATGGTCATGTTATTGTGTTGTTATCAAAAGAACTGAGAATCTTAAAAATCTCACTTTGACAAAGTTGTATGGTATTCTTAGTGGATACCAGATGGAGATGAACATGCAAAGTCTATCTGGTAACTCCAGCAATCAACAGAGTTCAGCCCTCTATGTGGTTGAAAGGATAGTATAGAATCACAGCAACATCTTATCTGCTACCTTGACAACTCACTAAAGGGTACTTTCATCACCTTTTTGGAGACACCAAGAGAAAGCTACACTCAAGGTAGTTCATTCCAAGAGACAAGCTATTCGTAAGCCTATGTGTCTTTTGATGAAAGCACAAACGACTTTCTTTTCAACCTTGAAGATCTAGACTTTATCCATCCAGATGAAATGGAATACATGGAGATAGTACATCAAATGGATCTCCTCATTCATAGAGCCAAGAAATTATACAAACGAGCTGAAAATGGCAGACTATCTTAAAGCCAATGTATTGGAACATCTCTGTACACCTACATGCGTTGCTACAGTTAATGAATACATGTCCCACATCTTAGAGATGAGATCTGATCTTGATTCTTTAAATATCTTAAAATCCGATTTCAAAAGAGCTAAAAATGATTACAAATTAAAATAAAGGACTTAGAGAAAACCATTTCAACTCTTAAACATGAACATACCAACTACAACACTCAGATCAAAGATCTCATAACTAAGTTGACTGAATGCTAGGCTGAGCTTATGATCAACAAAGACAGGGCAAAAAAATTTGTTCTTAAAGAAGAGACCTACTAGAACATTATATCCTTATTCTTGCATGCAAAAGTTTGTTATCAAAATAAGCAGGGACTGAGATCTAGTGAGATAGCTCCTCCACACACAATCTTGTCTGTAAGATCTCCTAGTTATCGAACTTGTGATGATGAGCTTCCCTCATAGACCCTATGAGTGAAGAGCATGAAGATGAAATAGTGAATGACATTTTTGAGAAGAGTGAAGAAGAGCAATCTAAGAAGGGTCATTATTCCCTTGAAGAGAGTAAAAGAGTTTGGATGACCAAGTCAAAAAGGAAGAACTTGATCAGGAAGGCCAAGAGGAAGTCCAAGAAGGATCAAGAGATCAAGGCCACCTTTAAGTCTATGCTAAAACAAGTCTTTAGCTTTGTAGGTTTTAAAGTGGTTATGGCTGAAGACATAAACTTGAGCTCTAGTACCAAGAGTTATAGTCTGTGTCCACATCATCCCAGCATAAAAAGAATGTTGATCAGTTATGTACCACTGCTACACAACCTGAACCATCCAGCTCAAAAGGTAATTCTCACTCTAAAAGAATTGCCACAACATCTGCAAAGATGAAGATAGAGAAGGAAAGTAGTCCGATTCAGCTTTGTTCTCAAAAGAAGATTCTTAGGAAGAAGAAAATAGATTGTGTCATGTGTGAGAGTACTTCTCATCTTGCTAATGATTGCCTCTACAATCCAAAGGTATTGTCCACATGACCAAGAAAGAAGCTTCTGAGAGTTTGAAGAAGAAGCAAGCTTCGAAAGGAAAATCTTTTCCTTTTAGAAGCTCCAAAATAAAAAAGAAGACAAGTGGAAACTTACCTTCAGAAGAAAATTTGGTCTCAGAAGAAAGGAATACTTCCGAAGTATTGAAGTCTGTTGTAGTGTTAGCATGATCTTCTGAAGGTACGGTCATTAAAACTTCTAAAGTTGTCAAAACTTCTGAAGTGTTAAAGGTCAAGTCTAAGCTTCCAAAGGTGGTATGGATGACAAAGAAAGACTAAGTGACTGAAAATTCTCTATCAACATCAACAAATGATCCTTAAAACATGACTATAGGATCAAATACTGTTGCATTATCCTCAACTTCGTTTGATGAGCCCAAGACCAATAAATCTTAGGCTTCCGAATGTAACTAACCATCTCTTTTATGTAGGAACAGCTCAAGACAAACAGGAATGTATGGATCATTGATAGTGGATGTTTTAGGTACATGACTGGCAATAGGTCACTACTCCAAAATTGTGAGAAAATTGATGGAGGGCCAGTTGCTTTTGGAGGAGAAGATGGAGCTTACACAACTGGAAGGGGTAGGGTCACAAATGGTAAGCTCAGCACTGTGAAGGTAAACTTTATTAAAGAGCTTGGATACAATCTTCTTAGTGTATCTTAATTTTGTGATCAAAGTCATAACATGCTCTTTACTGAGCATGAGTGCATTGTTCCCAAGCCAGGGGTGGTCATTCCTCACGAGCATATCTTGTTAAGAGCCCTAAGGAAAGGGAACATGTATAAGATGGATTTGCAAGAAACAGCTTCCTCAAGAGAAGTTTCATGCTTTCTATCTAAAGCCAATAGTGATGAGTCTTTCCTCTGGCATAAAAGAATGTGCCATGTAAACTTTATGAATAATTTAATTAAAAATGATTTGGTAAATGGAATACCAAAGAAAGAGTTTATAAGTGATAACCACTGTGTTGCATGCCTCAAAAGGAAGCAACACAAGGTATCTCCCCAGCCAAAGGAAAGAAACTCCATCACTACACCCCTACACTTATTACATATGGATCTTTTTGGCCCCACCAGTGTAATAAGTCTAGGAAGGACCTCTTACTGTTTGGTGATCACAAATGACATTACAAGATTGAGAATCGATGTGATCACAAGGTCAAAACCATAATATGTGATCAAGAACTGAATTCAAGAACTAAATCCTTGATACATTTTGTAATGAAAAGGGTATTACAGGACAATATAGTGCTCCCATGACTCCTCAACAAAACAATGTTGCTGAGAAGAGAAATAGAACACTAATTAAAGTTGCAAGAACTATGTTTTCTGACTCTAAATTACCCATCACCTTTTGGGCATAAGTAGTGAACACTGCTTGATATGTGAAAAATAGAGTTTTACTTGTTAATACACATGGTAAGACTCTTTATGAAATTTGGCACAAGAGGAAACATCTCATTAGTTTTCTTAGGTCATTCGGATCTCCTTGCACCATCTTGAATACCAAAGATCAAATTGTCAAGTTTGATGAAAAGTCAGATGATGGACACTTTATTAGATACTCTACTTTATTAGATACTCTTCCCAAGCCAAGGCTTATAGAGTATACAATCTTAGTACTAGAGTAGCTGAAGAGTCAGCCTATGTGACTTTCAATGAGCACACTCCCAGTGTAAAAGATTTTGGTTCCTATTGGCTATTTGATCTTGATTTAGTTACAAACTGTTTTAACAAATCTTGTGAGCATGTTTTAGGATCTGTAGATATGCTATCAACAGGTGATCCTGACCCAAGATTTGAGCTAAGAAGACCATCAAGTTACACTACTTCAGCTCCAGTTGTAACTAACCCTGTAAATGAAGTTCCTATTAGCATAACAATAACAAATCTAGCTGATACATCTGAGGTGCCCTCAAATTCCAATTCAAAGGCACAAAACTTAAATGAAGGAACTTCAAATGTAGGAGATCATGAGAGTGGTGAAAGTGATCAAGAATTTCTAGATGCTAACAACCACTCCATTAAAGACAACATAAATGATATCACACACTCATTGGATCAAGTTTCTCTTGATAAGTGTGCTGATATGGTGGGTGAATCACAATTGCCAGATCTAAATTTATATAATTTAGATCTCTCCAAGAAACTTGTTATGATCTCTCAACTAAGGATCCACAAGTCTCACCCCACTACAAACATCATTGGAGATGTTGATACAGGGGTGAGAACAAGAGGACAAACTCATGATGCAAATGTTTGTCTTCACTCTTGTTTCTTATCTCAGATAAAGCTAAAGAAAGTTGATGAGGCTTTACAGGATGTAAGTTGGGTTGAAGCTATGTAAGAGGAGTTGCTTCAATTCAAAAGGCAAAAGGTTTGGAACCTATGTTCTCTTCCTCAAGGGAAGACTACCATAGGAACTAAATATGTGTTCAGGAATAAGAAACATGATAGAGGACTTGTCATTAAGAATAAGGCAAGACTAGTTGTCAAAGGATACACACAGGAAAAAGGAATTGACTACACATCTGTCTTTGCTCCTGTGGTAAGACTTGAAGCTGTCAGAATATTCTTAGCTTTTGCTACATCCAAGGATTTCAAGGTCTGCCAGCTTGATGTCAAGTGTGCTTTTCTATATAGGGTGATTGATAAAGAGGTGTATGTGAAACAACCACCTAGCTTTGTAGAACCTGGTCATCTTGATTATGTTTGTAGGCTTGATAAAGCTCTATATGGGCTTCACCAAGCTCCAAGAAAGTGGTATAAGATTCTTTATCAGTATCTTTGTCAACATGGCTACAAAAAAGGATACTATAGTTGGAACTCTCTTCATCAAAGGAACAAGGAATGACTTAATTCTAGTTCAAGTATATGTAGATGATATTATCTTCGGGTCAACTAATCCAAAGCTCTGCAAAGACTTTGAGAAGCTGACGAAGAATATATTTGAAATGAGTGCCTGGAAGAACTCAATTTCTTTCTAGGAATTCAAATGAAGCAAGTTGACTGTGGCATCTTCATAAGTCAGTCAAAGTATGTACAAGACATATTTACAAGATTCAACATGACTGATTGTAAGATTTCTAAGACACCTATAGCTAAAAATCACTCCCTGGGACCTGATCTTGAGAGGGAATATGTGGATGAACATCTTTACAGGGCTATGATTGGGTCTCTTATGTACCTCACTACTATAAGGCCTATTATCATGTTTGCCACATGTATTTGTGGAAGATATCAAGCCAACCCCACGATGTCACACCTAGTTATTGTTAAATTGATTCTAAGATATCTCAAAGGTGCTCTAACACTTGGCCTTTGGTATCCAAAGAATTCTGATTTCAATCTGTATGCATATACAGGTAGTGACTATGATGGATGCAATATGACTGCTAAGTCTATATCAAAGGGGGTGTCAATTCCTTGATGGAAGAATAGTCTCTTGGTAATGCAAGAAACAATCCTATGTGTCTGCATCAACTACTGAAGCTGAATACATTGCTGCTGCAAGCTGCTGTGCTCAAGTGCATTGTATTCAAAATCAGATGCTAGACTATGGATTTAACTTAAAAGAGACTCCCATCCACATAGACAACAACTGTGCTATCTTTATTACAGAGAATCCTATACGGCACTCAAGGATAAAATACATCTAAATTGGGTATCATCTGATTAGAGATAACTTTGAAAAGGGTTTAATCAAACTAGTCAAAGTTAACACAATAAACAATATGTTAATCTGTTCATTAAAGCTTTTGATGAGCAGAGATTTAAGTATCTTGTATCAGCTATTGGGATGATTAACTTTGAGTAGCTTTTCTTGAAACTAAATCATATTATTTCTAAAACCTATGTGTCCTAAGTTGTCTATATAATCACTTAATAAGCCCTTGTTTACTCTGGAAGAAAAAATCCCTTTAAAAGGCATTCCTTAGATTTTTGAAAATTTTGATCATTTTTTGGAAGATATGTATTTACCTTCGGAAGAAACTTTTGTCTTCAAAAACAAATAACAACTTCAGTAGATTTACCTTCGGAAGATATTTTTGAAATATCTTCCAAAGCTTAAATTTCTATTAAGTACTTGTATGTTTTAAAGAACAATTTTTCTTCCAAAAGCAATTTGGTGTCATAAGTTTTATTGTTCTTAGAATACAATTCACCGAGTATTAGTTTCTTCCAAAGCTAAAATTTATAAACTCTTTGGAATATCTTCCAAGTTATTTTGGCTTCGGAAGCTTTTCATCAAAACTTCCAAAGTAAAATTACATTCGAAATATTTTAGACTTCCAAGAAAACTATCTTTAGGCACTTTTCAGAGGTGGACCGACATCTAGACTTCAATGTTTATCCTCTTTCATTAACTTTGTCATAAATCCATTTCATATAAATATACCAAACGATTCCTCCCTCTTTCAATCTCTTCTTCACCTGAACTATTCCTAAACCTAAATTCACCCACAAACCTCATTTTTTATTATCTTCCATCACTACTAAGCTTTCTTAAATGGCCAACCTCAACCGCAGAAACAACCCGAATATTTCCATGCAACTCCACAGGCAACACAATCAGGTTGCTCTTGTTGGACTCTGAGAAAGATCCAAGTTTTTTAGAGGTTTGTTGTTTATTTTTTTGTCTAACTACTTCACCTCCATTACCAATGATCCTCCTATTTATGAGGATCAACTTTTGGAATTCTAGAAGACATGCCAAGAGGTCATTATGGATGGGGAGAAGGCACTGTTTGTCACAGTGCAGAGGAGGACCATCTTTATCACTCCGGCCATCATCATCACCAAGGTGAGTTGTCCTTTCCAAAGGAAGTTTTAAATCATTCCTTTGAGCAGATAGGATATGAGGGAGATTTCTTTATAAAGACCTTCAGGAAAAGGAAGGTGTCATCCCAATGGAAGTACCTACTTCATGTGGTCATCCATAGATTATCCACAAGCATGGGGGATGGAACTAGATTCTTGAAGATCTCTCCTTTATAGTCCATGGAATGATCTAGGTGGTCAAATTCATTTACTTATAATTTGTTTATACAAATCTACTTGAAAATTTGGACTCCTTAGAGTATTATATGTTCCCTAGATATGTTCAACACATTCTCAACTGTAAATTAGGCTCACAGTTGAGGGGAACGGGTAATATTCTTAAATTGGGACCAATGAAGCCCGATATCTTTAAGATTATGAAAAAGCCAATTGTTGGCTTCTACGGGGTAGAATTAGTCCTTGTCCTAAAAATGTTAAAGCTCATTTCTCAAGGTGACAACCTAGCAACACAAGCTAGTGTTGAAACCACACCTTTTACTTCTCAACCTCCTAAACAACCACAAATACTCCTCACCTACCAAAGAAAATCCAAACAAATCACTGCTCAAGCTATTGAACTTATGCAGACCCCTATATCACTACCCACACAGGAAGAAGTGGACACTAGAGCTCCCACTTCTCCTAAGGAGCAAACAACTCCCATCTCATTAAGAATTAGTGTTGAGGTTCCTCAAGCTCATCTTGATGAGCTTATTAGCCCAGTAGCCTTAATTTTTCACTCAAAATCTCAACACTCAAGTGAACAACCTTTAGGGGAAAGTTACCATCCCCAGCCTCCAGATCTAAACCAACCTATCCTTAACATAGAATTCTATGATGACAAAGACATGGGGTTAAGTGAGTACCATGAGTCTCTTTACTCTTCCCCCACTCATAAAGAGAAGAGTGTTCCTTCCTCTCCTATGTCTAGCCTACATCATTCACCCATCACTGAGGTGGATCTCCCTGTACCTGTTTAGGAAGTCTATATGGAAGAGGCTCTCACTTCTGCAAGTGATTATATCATTAAGACCTCAACCATGGCAACACAACCCATTGACACTTAAATTGAATTTTTCAGTGAGCTGGGGAAATCCAACATCCAAGAACACCATGCTGGTGGTGAGAGAGAAGACTTTGGTCTAATTCTCTCATCCCCCAATGATTCTTTTGATGAATATGAGGGGAATATTTGTCTAACGGTGCAGAAATTGTCAAAAACATGTTCCTGTTTAGTCTCTAAGGTTAGTCACCTGGAATCTCAAGTGACTACCTTACAAAACAGGATCAATGATCAACAAACTTAAGATATCTTATCTTAAGGAAAAACTAGCTGAGAGGCCTTTAAGAGGAGCTCATCCAGGAATACAAAAACCTATGGATGTGATTGACCTAACCCCTAGCTCACTTGTGCAAGTGAGTGATGCTACTAAAAAGGGGGAGAAAGTCATAGCAATCATAGAACCTAGGAGTTCTTCATATAGTATGGACATTAAGGACTCACAATTCTCACTTGTAGTTGTCCATATTCAGCAACCTTCTCAAGTTCACATTAATGTGAACTCACTCATTCAAAGTCAATTTAAGGAAGGAATTCCAATGGCCATGCCAACCCCATATCAAGGATCATCAAATTATATTTTAGGGTGGAGGTATGATGCTGATAGAAGGGCCCTTATACTTCAAAGAGTTCAAGGACATCAAGAAGTCTTTATCTTTCAAAACTTGAACTACTATGAAGGTTTTGAACTGGTCAACATGCCACTTTTTAAACCAAGCCAATCTAGGCAAGCTGACAAGATGGCCCAAAGGATTCAAGATAGGATTATTGAAGAGTTTAGCCAAAGAAGAAGACAAAGTCAATTAGGTATTCTTGTTAATCAACTGGATGTTAAGGTAGACCCTGAAATTAGCTTCAAGGAGAATACCTTAACTGAAGGCCTAGTGATAGAGCTTGAGAGCATTGTCACAACAACAACTACTTCAACAATTCATCCCCTTAATGAAACACCAGCGGGTGAAGGTGCCTCACAGCCTCTTTCTAGCCAGATCTTGGATGCTACACCAAGCAATAAAAGGCCAAAGCTCTTTCCACCATGTGTCATAAAGGTTTATGGGTGTCAAAGGGAAAAGGATTATGAGTCATGAAGAGATTGAGGAGGAGGAGAGAGAGGAAGAGGAAGCTAAGGGGAGAAAGTTCCATTAGGTCTTTAGGCTTCATGGAAGCTGCAATCAGGGCTGCCCCGAGACCAAACACTCAAGGTGATGAGTTAAGGGCAATTAGGATTACTTACCTACAGAGCAGGAACTATGACATTGATGATATCATTTCTTTTGTAAAACTCGGATATTTTTAAAGGCAAGAAAGAAAGAAATATAGTTTAACCCAAGTTGAGGAGTTAAAAGTGTCAAAAAGGACAAAATGTTTTAAAAGTTCGTGTAAAAATGGTCATGGCCATCCATGTTTTCCACACACATCATTTTATTCGGGTTTTTAAAAAGAGAAAGTTGTGAAGCTCTTGGATATTGTAAGAAGAACAAGAAGAAGTTTGAATTCAGGTAAAAATTCTTGGTTTTTAGATGTTCTTGACCGACCTATGCCTCGGTTGTGTGTTCATATGTGTTCGGTTGGACTCAATTTGCAATAGGGTTTGAAGGAAGTCATACCCAAAGGTTGATAAGATGAGTACTAGATGATTTGGGGCTGGAAATGCATGTATGTTCATTTTTATAAAAATGGGTTTACACCCATATCTATGTGTATGAATGTGTTTGCGGGTGGGGTTTGATTTGGGTGTTAATATGTCTATGATTATGTTATGAACGTGTTTCTATGGTTTAGAATGTTAGTGTTAAGCTTAGAACATGTTAGATGATAGATTGGGGACTGAAATATGTTGTTTAGTGTAAGTTGGTTGTCCATGCGCCTAAATAGTGGCCCATGCACCTAATGGTTCATAACTACCTAAGTGTCCCCATGCGCCCAAAGTTGATGCACCAAATAGTAACCATGCGCCTAGAAATAAGCTGAATTTGACCAGGTCTCCATGCTCCTAGAAAGCCCATGCACTCAGGCACTTATGCGCCTGCATAGTTCCCATGCGCCTGGAAATGTGCCTAGACGCCTAAGTGTTGGCTATGCGCCCCAATAATGCGCATGCGCCTAAGTGCTCCCCATGCGCCTAAAAGGCCATGCGCCTAAGACTTAGAATATTTTTTGAGATTTTGGGAATAATGTAAAGTGTATGCTTTGACTTGGGAGATTCTCGGGGGTAATGTATGTTGACTTTTTGAGGTCATAGATGATGTGATGGGTCATGTATGATGTGGCATGATGATGATGTCTGATTGATGCTATGCTTATGCATGATGATGATGTATGATGATTATGTATGTTATGTATGATGTGTTTCCTTATGTTTCTTATTACGTATGATGACATGACTTTACGTGGTGTGATTATGATAATAAACGTAAAGTATTATCTTAACGAAGTGAAAGATTTAAGATAACGAAAGTGGAACATAATGAATGAATGAAAAAGTCTTTCAAGCAAATGAAAGGAGGTTTACAACTCATTAAGAGTTGTTAGCTCAACTGTGTGTTTACAACGTGTGATTTTGGCTAACTCATAAGGGTTCATACACACAGTAAGAGTTAGTCTTGGTGATTGCTCCAATACGTGCAATATGGTATTAAATATGTGTTATGTAGCATGCGATTTTGGCTAAACCTATAAGAGTTCACACACACAGGGGAGTCAGTCTTAGTGACTACTCCATAAGTGCGATATGTGCGATATGGGGTCCTTGTCACTTAACCCTAGATGATATGGCTTCGTGCTTAAGAGGGGGGTTAGGCATAGGACAGGACCTAGATAAAAGTGAAAAGCTAATAAATGTACAAAAAGTGCGATAAATACGAAATGTGCGAAACGTGCGAAATATACCAGGCAACTGCACTTCTTCCCTTCTCCTTTAAGTATATTGAGTTTGAGTATCTCAAAAAACTTGAACTTCAAGTACTCAAAGAACAAAAGGCTACATTCAGAAATATGAGGGAAGAAGCTGCAAAGTCAAGAGCTATCATCCGAAAGAGTCTAAAGAAATCTGCTGACAGACAAAGGATGATGAGCTTCTTGAAGCTGTATGGATTCTCCGGAAGGAGGCTTGGTCCAATGTATCTATCCATCATGGATGAGGACATCAGGGTGATCAAGCAGAATATCAAGAGAAGAGAGCTTATTGACTTACACTCCCGACCAAGTCAAGCTCCTCCTGAAGTTAAGGTTAAGGTTGAACAATTTAAGACAACACAACCTGGACCGTATGCTGAGCCTTAGCAAGCTTTATCTTCTGATTCACAATCGAGTTCAACTCCCTATCCTTTTGAACCTGTGAGGGAAGAGGACCCAACTAAGAAAGACAAGACTGAACAACATGATTTTGAAGGCCAACCTTCTTAGTTAAAGTTCCTAAAGAGAGGAAAAGGATGGCTTCTGAACCCAAATCAAAGAAGAATAAGAAGTCAAAGTCATCCAACTTCAAGCCTCATGATGAATCAGATCATTATGATAGAGTGCATAAAGAGACAGCTTAACCAATTCCAATCCAAGTAGCTCCTCTTGCATCAGGAAGACCCATCTTATCCTGGACCTTCACTACTAATCTAGAAAGATGGTATGTCAACAGAGATCAATGTGGTTAAGATATCTACACATGGCAGGACATGTTTAACCTACCTCTGCATGATCTCTTTGAGATGAGAAGATACTTGAAAGTCTGAGTGATCTTGACCATCTGATGAAGAAAGGTATGGTCATTATCATGATAAGGACTTTCAATATCTCAGTTCTTCAAATCTTTTGGTAGCATTAACTTAGCGGGAGTTTGTAAGATTTAATGTATGGTTGATGAACCTAAAACATCCTAAGTCTCTCCTGCATGCATGCACTTAAGTGCAGAGTAGAAATGCTTCGGAAGTTTTACATCCTGCATCAGGATTATTTCAAGTGTAAAATATTCTAAAGCTAAGACCAACATATTCCAAAGCCAAAAGTAAAGTCTTTCGAAGCCAAAAGTAAAGTCTTGCGAAGCTTCAAAGAAAAAGTCTTCTGAAGCCAATAAGTGTTGACTGATTTGTTCCAAAGACTTTTAGCACATTCTTTATCTGATGTGTTTTTCCATAAAGCTATACCACTTTCTGACTTACCAACTTATACAAGTTGGTGAAAAGGTACATGCTTTTGGTAACTGTATATTGAGGTCTTGAGTTTGTTGTTTTTTACTTTATGTACTCTTATCATTTTTGTAATATATTAGGATGTGAGCTATGGCATGACATATAAAAGGCAATCTGCCTTTTGACTTTACATTTGATTTTTTTGTTGTCTATATCAAATGTTTCTAGCTTAATTTCTAAGTATGACCGGTTGTAGGATGTAGTATAAAGTATCCTAGGTCTTTGTATTTTTCTTTATGCTTTGTAACACTTGTAAAGAACTTGAGAGCAATATACAACATTCTTGAAAACCTTTATCCTTATGTTGTTTGTTCTTGTTCTGTCTCATATTTGCTTGTGTTCTAAGTATCTAACCATATTGTTCCTAGTTCCTTATTTGATTTGTTAAGTGTTCTAAATGCTCTCCTCATTGTGTGTTGTGTTCTAAGTGACTATGCCTTAAATGGTCCTGCAATAACTACCATTCAACTCATGAACATCAAACCACGATTACAAAATCAATTCATAACCAATAACAAGAGAGATTCATGACATACACCATGATTTTCTCAAACATAAGCATAAGGATGCATATTTATATAGTTTTACTAAACGCCCAACCTTTATTCACAATTACTAGTTAAATGTCATAAAATTAAATATAAAAGATACAATCACATGCATAAATCTTGTAAGAACATGAGGTTTTTCACCATTCATACTTACAACTCCCACAAGGTTAAACATTTTATCAAACTAGAACAAATAAACATAATAATTGAAGAAAATCAAGTTTTATCATGACATAACATAAACAACACCAAAAATTACATACAAGTTGTTAAATCATGCTAGAAATCCAAGTGGTAATAAGAGTTTAGCCCATAAGGCTTAAGAAAACACACCCAAACTCAAGAACATGAAAGTGTGAAATCTTTAAACCAAATTTGACTTGAAATGGGGGTGGATGATGTTGGATTCTTCTTGAAAGTATGAAATCTTCAATCTTTGCCTTCAAAAATCCTAAAACCTCTTGATAATTGCTCAAAAACACCTAAAGGTTTAAGTGTGACAACCGACAAATTTTAGGTCAATACCCGACCAGACTTGGTCATAATTTTGCATATTTTACATGAGTTTGATCGAGTTCTATCTATTTAAAGTCATTTCATGCTTTACGAAATTTCATGCATAACATTTCATGCTTTGCGAAATTTCATGCATAACATTTCATGCATAACGTTACATGCATTGATGATTCGGCTTAATTACTTGTTTAGACGCAGTACAACCCTCATACACGAATGTCGGTTACAATATATAAATATGTATTAATAAATATTTTATTAAAGTATTTCAATTTATTTTAGAACCCAAACCAAATACGTCTAAGGATTAAGTCTAACGAGTATGTTGACATTCCTTTGTTGGTACAACTCATTTCAACACGTTGGTTAATAGCTTGAAATTACTAAACATATATTTAAATACTAGTGAGGCACTAGTATGAAACATACAATATTATCAAATTAGTTTGTAATAAAAGTTTAAATTTAACCTTGACTAACTTATGCATGTTAGCACTTTAATATTCGTTTAATTTATTAAATCTATAGGACCATTGTGATAATAGATAAAAGTAATTAACAATCTTTCTCAAAATCAACACACGTCTTTCTTTTTCCTCTGCAAAATATCGTGAATCAACCCCACACAGACATACTAACTTTTTGTTTGACTTTTGTAAATTCTCATACTTACCATTTTCATGATTATTGTTTTATTCAAGCACCAACTCCAATTCTGAGTTATTATCAATATTTAGTTACCCCCATTCAAATACAACTTTCAACTCCTGATGCCTTTGTCTTCCCAAATTGTGTGCTATAATTTATAAATAGAACAAATCTCTACAAGTCACCTAAATTAAAACTCAACCCACGATCTTTCCCTCTTGGACCAAAACTCACGATCTTATCATCTCCTCACCCAACAATTACTTTTCAAAATCCATATCAAGATTTCAAGTGTGCTTCAAGTTTCTTTAGTAAAGTTCAAGTGGTTTCGTGGTGATTTCTCAAGCAATCAACACATCTCCATTCACTAACCTTGTTTGCTTTAAGTGAGAAAACATTTTCCTATTCCTTACTAGATACTTATCTTTTATGTTTCATAATTTACTAATTACATATAACTATATTTGCCCAACAAATTGTACATACTAATAATAATGTTTTCATATACAAATGTTACAAGTTATGTTTTCCGTAAACTTTTTATCATATACAAATGGTGGTTCATATTCACAAAAAGTGTATGTGTTAGTGATATTTGATGTTTTTTAGTGGAAACTATGTTGATTGAAATTGAGTTTTTGAGTATTAATTAATGGCATTATGGGATATTCGATATTTAAAAAAAATTTGGGTTTAAATGAATAGTTGTAAGAAAACATTATGAGAAAACTATATAAGTGTTGGTTGGCGAAAAATATGTATACGTATATTGGTAAAAATAGTTTTATTTACAAAAACGTGTTACAATACGATGTTGTAAGCTTGAAATTTCTCTTTTTTACAAGGAATATATATA